>QJNX01000241.1:0-97807 GCA_004155925.1 Monosporascus sp. MG133
GCGCGCCGTCTCGACGCTCCCCGGCCGCAGGGTCCGCGCCTTCGTCGTCGACCCGGCGCGCTACCACATGCCGTGGCGCGGCCCCTTCGCGCGGCCCCTCCACTTCCGGGTCCGCGTCCCCCGGGCGCGGCCCGCACGAGGCCGGAGCGGAGCCGATGGCGCCGGCGTTGTCGTCGGCACCGGCCAGACGGTGACCGTCCCGACCACTGACGTCGCCGCTACCGCCAACGCCCGCGACTACGACGACGTGGGCTCGCTGCGCGACGAGGAGCGGGCCGCGGCGCGGGGCTATGTGGTGGCGCGCCTCGCGAAGTCGCGCTGGGCGAAGCTGGACCCGGTCGTCGCGGCGCAGCCCCTGCCGCCGAACCCGTTCCCGGGCTTCGAGGCGCGGCGCCCCGGCCGGACGCCGCTGTCGTCGGACGCGCAGCCGCGCGTGGGGATCTCCGAGCGGGACGATGACGAAGCGGAGGAGGACCCGAATGACGAGGACCGTGACGGGGGGGCGGACGGCGTCGGAAACGACGATGGAGAGCGGGGCGAGAATGAGACCGTCGACCAGGCGGAGGAACCGGAGAACTACCTACTCCTGCTGAACCGTGGTATCGCGGCCGCCGTGATCGAGGGCCAGCTGCCGCAGTGGTACATCAACGAGGTGCTGCGACCTTGGGTTCCTTACCCTAAGAAGCGTCTCATCTGAGCTCGATACGTCCGTCGTGGAGGATGATTACGGACAAGGGGATAAGGGTCAGATGGATAGGCATAGGGAGATGTGATTGCGCATACATACCCATCAAGGTGCGAGTTCATAACCACGAGGTTACGTCGCCGGTCGTGATACGTTCACGATCTTTGTGGTTTCCATTCGGATAGAGCAAGTCTCGTTAAAGCGAGGTAATTCAGTAGTTTGGCAAACGTTACGAATACTCTGGCCCCGATCCTCTCATCGGACGGTACTTTCGGAGGTAATCGTGAGACATTGACTTCCTATAATCTGTAATTTCACACTTGAAGGTATCCTTTTGACCACCAATGCCGCTCAAAACCAGATCGCCTTTCACCGTCTATTGAATTTTACGATGGCTCCGTCCACTTGACCTGACCTTGCACCTGCCCAGCAGCCGGATGCGTATAACCGATTTTCAACATTAGTCGCAGAGGCTGAACGAAATGTTAGTGAATGGATCGGTATAAATATTTGGTATGGAGCTGTTGAACGGGGCTAAGTAAGGTCCATGGCCTTTTTATACTTACCCCCTTGCTTCCCATGATCCTCATGGGTTGAGTCGCCTCGGCACCTGGGGCAAGTTCGGTAGTAGATATGCTCAGAAGTTGCAGTTTCTGGGATTTAGGCACCGCAGCTTGCAGCCCCACATTAGAGAGCTGAGTTCCTGAAGTGTTGCGGAACCGTGCCATAACCTGTACGGTGCCCTCGGCGTTACGTTGCAGTTGGAGAGAGACGTTCAGGCCGTTTTCGTTGTAGCACGGGAAACCGGTCGGAGCTGCGGCCACTGCTGGCTGCTGAGGGGGAGGAGAGCTAAAGGATGCTAACACGTCCAGGCCAGAGCTAGCCGGAGCGGTGCCAGGGGTCTGAGCAGGTGAAGGGGCCGAGGGACCTTGAGAGAAGAGATCCATGATCGACGAGACACTACTCTGTTGCGGCGGAGGAGAAGCTGTTGTTGGTGGGGAGGTTGTGCCACCTAGTATGTCAGCAAGCAGGTCGGCGTTGTTCTGAGCGCCATTGGTAGGTGATGCGAGTGGACCGCTGCTGCTATCGTCTCCTCCCATGAGATCCAGCAGATCTTGGTCGGTTGTGGGCTTAGCAACCAGTTTGGACTTGCGATTCCCTGCCTTCTTGGTCTTCTTCGCGGCTTCACCAAGAACCCGGGATTCCTCCTTAATCTGGGGTGGAGGCATCTTTTCCAGAACACCCCGCCGAATCTCGTCGTAAGCAAAGAGGTTGCCATATTCCACGGCTCTCTGTTGGATCTCGACATCTAGGCTGGTCTGGTGGTATTGGAGAAGTTGTCGTACACGCTCGACCTGCGAGGTATCCGATAGCCGTGTGCTTAGTTTGACGAGGGCGGTGACAATGTACTCGGTCGTTATTTGCGTTGCATAACTGCTGTTAAGAATGAGGGAGAAGAGATCAATGATTTCATGTTCTTTGACCTCTTGAACCAACTCCTCTTCTTCGTATTGGCCGCCTCGTAGCAACAAGTCTCCAAACTCGCCGATGCACCAAGCACCCGCCTGGGTCAAGCTCTCCTGGGTGATATCTTTCTTGAGGTTTGTGTATAGCTTCTGGACGGTGTAAGTTTGCAGTTCAGGTGTCGTTGCTACCAGCCGGATAAACGAGGCCAGGATTGGCTCTTTGACGTAGTTTCCGGCGAGGGTCAGTACCCGTAACATGGTATCAACGTGCCAGCGTTTGTTCGGCGCATAGCGATCAGCTGCGATGCCGATCTGACTTGTCATCGTCGGTTTGAACTCGTTATCGGCACCCTCTAAGAATGCCAGGAGCTCCCGAATTAGCACGCGGACGTTGCTCTCGTTGATCAGGGTGAAGCTGAGTTCGAGCGCTCTCCTCCTAATGCTAATGTCGGGGTCCCTCAGGCAGTCGAGAATCGTGTTTCGGTGACGTTGGACGGCGTTCGGTTCAATAGCCACCACTTTGATAAGTGTATTAAGGGCCACGTATCTGATGTTGTTATCACGGTTTGAAAGGAACTTTCCTAGGATATTTACGCCCAGCACTCTGAGACCGGAATCAGCCTCGATGTCTAGAATTGTTCGAACAGCTTCGTAGAGGATAGAGTTGCCGACGTTCTTAGACGCGTCGGTGTTGGTTGCAACTTGAGCCAGGATGTCATTGATCTGCTCAGTGCCTTCGGCATCGCCACGGACGAGGACGCGAAGAAGTCGGAGGACCTTGACTTGCAGGAAAGGATCCGTAATACCAGTGACATCGTGCTCGGGAGCATAGCCGGAAGTGGCGAGACCCTTAAGTGTCCTGACAAGGATGGGTATAAACTGCTTGAACTTGTCGATGATTCCTTCTTCTCCGCCCTCCTCTTCGTCGGCCTCGCACAAGCTGGTAACCAGAGTGATGCCGCAGAGCAGGACGCCGTGGTTCCTATCCGACAGCATATGAGAGGCTTTCTCGATGAAGTGCTCCTGCAGGTCTGGAACTTTGCGACATATGCGCATGGCACAGAGCGCAGCTTTCCTCCGGATATAGGGGTTTGCAGTGGACACCAGATTCTCGATCTCGGGGAACAGGTCTCTCGACATCTCGACGGAAGCGATGTTGCCCAGAGTGCCAAGCGCGAGGCCGACGACATACTGGTTGGAATGACTTAGATCACTGAGATAGACAGGCACGTTAACTGATGATATTCTATCCGGAGAATTGGTGTTGAGAGCTAACAAACGTACTTCTTTAAGGAGTTAGTGACGAGGGTCAAGACCTCTTGGTTCTCATCTAGGAGCAAGCTCGTGGCTAGATGTCCTAATCGCTTATCGGCAAACCGTGGCGAGGCGAGCAGCTTGATGCATTCTATTTGGCCAAAGTGCGTCCTCTCTCCAAGGGTGAAGAGGTATAGAAGCTTAGCTACATTGTTTCGTCTGTCAATGACGATTAGTTACCTTAACCATGTGCGCTCCCTGGGTGTGGGTCGTGGCCTCGTGCGAACCTGATGTTGTGGTCATGGCTCTCTTCTCGAAAGCTGGCGCGAATTGCGGCGCTCTCCTTCTGGATTACAGCCCGTTCGTCGGCGATCGTCTTCGCTGCACGTACGTTGCGAATGAACTGCTTTACTGTCGTTTGTACCTTCGTTAGCGGACTCAACCTTTGGGATTCAGGGGATGGCGGCAGTTACAGGAACTCATTTTTGAAGGGTAACGGGGGCCCTCAAAGGGCCTGGTGATTCAATAGACCCAGATAGAAGAGGGCCGGTTTTGAAAATGTTGTCAATACAGGAGGAGGATGGTCTTTTTGTTCGGTTGCCTCGGCGGTGCCTTGATACGAGCGCCGTCTCCTTTGAAGTTAATAAAGTTATGGAGTCCCTTATTCCTAAGCCGCTGTTCACCGTAATAGGGTCGGTCCATGTGGACACAGGCACCTGAAGGCGCCACAACCCCATTGGGCAGGCTGTGGTGGGGATGGTGCTTTCCTCTCATGACCCCGGCTTGAGTTGACTGAGACTTGCTCTAGTGGCTTGAGTATGTGGCTAGTGCAGTCCCTGCTCTGCCTCACCTCATGAATCTGCATAACTCTGTGTCCAGTTCCAGACCAACACAATACGCATCTATTATTCACTGATAACCGCCCATTATCTCATTCAGGTTAGCTACGCTTCTCTCAGACATACAGATACATGAGGAGGAAACTGGTAGTTCGCATCCTGGGACCCTGTGTGTCAAATGTCTTATAGGCCATTTGGACCCTGTCAATGGAGAGAATTAGGCATTAGAATGTTCAAAAAATCCACTACATCTGACAAAAACGAAACCCACCTCCCTAAAAGGGATCATAAAACATGGCTCCTCGCACGAATGGTGAACTTCATGCATCGTGGGCAGCAAGCCCATCTCGCCCACAATATAATGAGCCCTCTCGTCCTATTCACAGCCTCGGCTCGGGCGCCGCAGCAGCCGCCTTAGCGTCGGCCCTCTCAAGGATCCAGTCCGCGACGTCCTTGTAGAACTCCTCCTTCCCGTAGTCGGCGTGGAGCTGGTGGTACATGCCCTCGTAGGCCTTGAACCGGGCGTCCTCGATGTGCTGCTTCTGGCGATCGAACCACTCCTTCGCGCGGTCGAAGCTCGTGGCCCTGTCGGCGGTGCCGTGCAGCAGGAGCAGCGAGCGCACGCCGGGGCCGGGCCGCAGCGCGCCGGTGGCCAGGCGGTCGGCGCGGTCGATCATGCCGGCCATCCCCTCGAGGGTGCCCGTGTTGTGCATCAGGGGGTCGTCGGCGAGGCTGCGGACCACCTCGGGGTCGCGCGTGAGGTCCACGGGCGGCACGGGGCGCACGAGCTGGAAGCCGGGCGCGAGGCGCGCCGCGAGCCGGCCCGCCACGACCATCAGCCGGTGCGGCTGCAGCTCGGGCGCGAAGCCGAGGAACGGCGCCTCGAGGACCCAGCCGCGCACGCGCGCAACCAGGGCCACGTGCGCCGGGTCCGGCGAGCTGGCCAGGGTCAAGGCCTGCCCGCCGCCCATGGAGTGGCCGAGCACGAAGACCGGCGCGTCGGCCGGCGCCGCCGCCAGCCGGTCCGCGATGAACGCCGCCATGTCCGCGAGCACGGTCGCCGTGGGGCCCGTCCGGCCCCTGTCCGCGGGTCGCCGGACGCTGCGCCCCCATCCCCGCTGATCGAAGCCGTAGACGGCGATGCCGCGCCCCGCGAGGTACGGGAAGAAGCCGTAGTAGCGGTCCACGTGGTCGCTGAAGCCGTGGACCATGATCACCTTCGCCTTGATGGCGCCGTCGGGCTGGGTGGTGTGGTGCTCCGTGTCAGTTGAGGGCCAGATCTCTATTTGCGAGTGGATCATGCATGCGCCGACTTACCTCCCACGTCTTGGTGTGTAAGCTGTCTCCGCCGATCGTGAACGTGCCTTCTGTGATCTTGACCATCTTCACGGGTTTTGGTATCCTATGTAACGCTCCAAGCTCTTTTGTTTTGTTTTATGTTTTATGAGACTGGCTTATTTCATTAAAAACTCGATTCCTCTCGAACCCTGAAATATCAATTCTTGCAAGAAACAACCGTCTAAACCGGAAATTGTTAAGCAAGGGAGGTGGAATATATACGGTAGGTGAGGACGGTGGCTGATGCTTACCTTATTAGTCCCGTGCTCGTATGTGCTTAGCTAAATTAACTTGCTACAGCTACTGGAGTTTAACAATGGAAAATATAGACAAGAAAGAGTAAGGACCTTAACGGCATGCGTTTGCCGGGTGACGATGGAAGCCCAACTTAAACTCCCAGGGTGGCTTCCACTGCGGCCATCGGCCGTAAATACCTACTTATGCAGGTAACTTTTAGGTAGTAACGTTAACCGGAAGCTCTCGGCTTCACATGTTAGGCAACCCGGGTGGACGCCTGGGTGCGGGGCTGAGATCCTTCAGCTCGGCCCTAGCGGCGCTACTTACAATTACAAGGGCCAACAGGTTGACCGGTAATGCCGTTGCAAGTATGAACGGGCGAATCATTAACCAGTAGCACAGAGGGGTGTTTCCGTCCTCCGTAGTAGAATGGATAAGTAGGTCGAATTTGGAACAAGCGGAAAATGCTCACTTGGGTCGACACCTAGAAACTGCCAAACGGTGTATCGTGAAAGCATGAATAGAAATCTGTATATCTGACACTCCGTTACCTATTGGCGCGATCCGCGTATCTAGTCTAACATCTGGGGACTCTGGGGCTTCCTCAAAAAATCGCCCGTCCAAATGCGCAACTGGTATCATCATCGAGTGGGGAGTCCTGGGCAAAGTACTACTAATCTACATATACAACCGATTATCCTCATCCAAGTTGCCCGTGTCCCCTTGACCCGGACCCCTTTTAGAACCCTTCATCCGGCGAGTCTAGAAACGCCTAATGTAAAAGCCGCCCCTCTCCGATGTGAAATGATACATCGACATGTTGACATGATTCAGTTTTTGGCCTTTTCCTCGTCTCGTTTCTCATCAGTGTTCTCCTCATCTTCTTCCTCTAGGTCCTCCTCGATGATCTCCGACTCATGGAGGCGGCCGTCGTGTCTAGAGTACGCATCGGGGATGTCGCCGCCGCTCATCTGCCATTCCATGAGCTTGCTGAATGCGCTTTCTTTATTTGCGCTGAGCTCGGTGTAAGATCCTGTCTCTGCAACGGTGCCATTGCTGTTCAAGACGATAATCTGGTCGGACCTCTTGATCGTGGAGAGTCGGTGGGCAATCGAGATAGTGGTGTTGTGACCCTTGAGGAGCTCGCCCAGAGCGGCGTTTACTAATGTCTCGGATTCAGCGTCCAGTGCTGAAGTGGCCTCGTCGAGTATGAGGATATCAGGATCCTTTAGGAGTGCTCGTGCTATGGCAATGCGTTGCTTCTGACCTCCAGAGAGTTGTGCACCTCTAGCGCCAACCTGGGTCTCTAAGCCATGGGGGAAGTCGCTGATGAACTGGCAGTTGGCCCTCTGAGCTGCTAGTATAATCTCAGACCTGGTGGCATTTGGTCGTCCGTACGCGATGTTCTCGGCGACGGTGCCTGAGAATAAGACCGGCTCCTGAGATACCATGCCAATGCGGCGTCGAAGAGACTTGACGTTCATCTTCGATATGTCCACGCCGTTGATACTGATAGTCCCTGAAGTAGGGTCATAGAAGCGTAGGAGGAGCGATGACACAGTCGACTTTCCACCCCCTGACGGACCGACAATACACACATTGCTGCCCGAGGGAATCTCAAAATCCAAGCCATTAAAGATCGTGACTGCGGGGCGTGTAGGGTAGGCGAAAGTGACGTTGTCGAACTTGATAGGACCCTGCGCAGATATCACTTTGATACCCTTCGTCGCAGGAATGCTACTCTTTCGGTCTTGGAGCTCGAACAGTCTATCGGCAGCGCCAACACCCTTCATCAGCTCGGAGAAGAAGCCCGAGACGCCAAACAGACTCGAACCAGCAAAGCCCGCGTACAACATGAATGTCGTGAAATCTCCTGGGGTCAAGACGCCACTTCTGACCATACCACTACTATACCAAAGCAAGGTCACCAAGGTCATATTGCCCATCCATCCCGAAGATGAGAAGAAAGACGCATCCCAGACGGATTGCCTCTTGCCCAGGTTGAAGATCTTTTTGACTTGGTGGTTATAACGTCTGACTTCCAACTGTTCGCCGACAAAGGCTTGGCTTGTCTTGACGTTTCCAAGACGCTCCTCCGCAATCTTGGTCAAGGTACCGATATTCTTCTGCATCTCACGACTCAGTTTCCTGACAACCCTGCCGTAGAGAAACGCAGAGGCACCAATCAGGGGAGCAGCGTATAAGATGATCGTCGTAAGGCTAGGGCTAATATATATCATGAGAACCAGACCAGTCGTGCCGCTGACGATGGCTCTTAGTCCATCCGAGAGGTTCTGAGTGATGGCCTTTGCGACAATGATAGTGTCAGAACTAAGCCGGGAAATCAGATCTCCAGTTCTATTGGCATCAAAGAATTCGGCGTCTTGACTATAGGTCTTCTTGAAAAGCCGAGTTCGCAGGCGGGCAACCACTTTCTCTCCGATTATGCGCAGCAGTATGACTCGGCCAAAATTAGCAGCCGCGCCCAGAGTCAGAGCTGCAGCGCAGACACCGAAGAACTGGTAGATGTCCAGGCCGAAGACTCTCACTTCCTCGATGGGTCCTTGAGAGAAGTTCATGACCTTGCCGACGATCCAGGGCATGCTCATGGTAGCCGCAGAAGAGATGAAGAGTAGAAAGACTGCAAATGTAAGCGTCGGAAGTTCCGGTCCCACAATCTTAAGTAGACGCCATATGTCCTTAAGGCTGTCGGAGAACTTCTTGGTATCTTTCCCGTCTTTGGTTAGCCGGGCACGCAAGTTGACATGAGCAGCTTTCGAAGCTCTCTCGGTCCGGCGAAACCCTTCCTCAACCGGTTGGTCATCTTTCCCCGGCTGCTTTGACTCCAGGTCCGTGGTTTCAGCGCTGTCCTTTTTTGCGACCTGCTTATCCTCAACCTGCGCATTTCTCAAGGCCTTCTGACTCGAAGAGAACTGTCTCAGTATACCAATCGGCGATCGCCATGAGGCGGATGATGCGGAGAGTCGCGAACTGAGACGTAGGCCGGATGCATGCGGAGTAGTGAGTTTAGAGTTCAGCGAAACATGAGATTGATTGAGTACAGGCCGTGAAGGCGAGGCATAGGTGCAGAACGGAGAGAGATATGGGGTCGGGAAACTTCCTGGCTGTGCTGTACGGGAGATAGATGTGGTGGATGTGAGAGCCGTTGAGTGCTTAGAAAGCTGCGCGAGGCCACCACCGCGTTGCGGGAGCAGTACGACACGATGGACTGCTCCCAAAGCCATCTTGAGAGCTTTACCGTTGTCGCGTCGTCATGAGCTGTTGTTGTATGGGCTCTAGAGTGGGTGGCCTCATCATTGGGGTGGGATTTCTCTTGCTGCTAGAGTCCAATATTTTCTCATGGAAGTTGAAGGGCAACAATAAATTCCGTCATCAAGTCTGCAGTCCCATCGCTGCGTTAGTTGCCGATACTACTCTCTGATTAGGCTAGGTTCGGGTTAGCTTCGCAGCTTCGTTAAGGGGCCCCTGTTTTCGAAAAACACCATGACCCGCATAATCAGCCACTATCTGGACGGATGATTGGGTTCTGCGGCTCTGATAATGCCGCATAATAGTTCTTTAAGCCATATATGCGAGCATAGAGTAGGTACTTCTCAATCGAGCTATGTAATTAAAGCGTCCTCTACTGTGATCCGCGTGTCCGACCCGCTTATTTCCAACCAGTATAAGTTATCCCCTCCCGCAGTATCTTTACGATTTCTGCACCAAACCGCGCCTACATAAATTCTAGACTCAATATTCAGTGCATGATGAGGTTACGGTGACACTCCAATTGGTTTGAAAGAGCGAGAATTTCGCAAGCGCTAGGACGCGAAACTCATCCTCCGTCCCGCATTGAAACTTGACAGCCTTTCTGCAAATTTCGAAACCTGCTTTGAGAATGGTCCGCTCACCAGACATTGACGAGGGGAGCTGCCTTTCTTTGTATTTAAGTGGCACCGAGGGTCACACAAACTCGGACTGTCAAGGGGAGTCCAGGACCTTTGGCTGCGGGCTCATAGTCTAATTGCCTACGTGAAGTGGTGATTTCTTAAGCGAGCAAACCAGTCAGACTATTCCTGTACTCATAAACGGAACTCTATATGGGATCTGCTGAGGATACGATAAACTATGTAGGTATGGTACGGCAGGTAAATATACGGTAACCCTGCCACCAAGTGTCGGAAAGTCTACAGTGTTATTATCAAGTCCTAACTACTTCGCCCGGGCTCATGTATCCTTTCTTGAGAGAAATACATGCTGTCTCTCTGGATCACTCGTTAGACACAGTTGGCATTGGAGAGACTCGTGGCACAGGCATCACTATCGGACCCCTAGACCAAAGGCCTATCTTCCGTGTTGCATCTACCGAGGCAAGTTAATGCGAGCCTGATAATGTCGTATTCCAGTCAAGGAAACTGCGCCCTTCGTAAGTCGGGGCCCCGATCTTGCAAAGATATAGGTTAGATGGCGTCTTCGAACCGATTCCGTATGGTGCAGAATTTCGCCGAGGGCACTGCCATACGTTCCGAAATCTAGCACTTCTGGCAACATTGACGGCGGTACATTCGATCTTGTAGCCACCCAACGTCCGGTGACCTTGCACGATCAGTACGAAGCTCCGTCGCCCATATCTCGTGGCATGGAACTATCTCCCATACTTGTATAGAGAAGAAGGGACGCCCTCGACCGCCGTCGCTTCCATGGCTACTTTAGTTATTGTCCTCCTATATCGACTAGCATCTAGCTACTCAAGCGTATCGGCCACGGCCATACCAAGAACTGACGAAGATAACGGGATAACAGCTTGTCAAGGGATATCGGAGGTCGCTAACGTTAACGGAAACCAGGTTCATGGCCTCATTAGACATGCCCTATCGCGTGCATTAAATGCCTTTCCGGGACCATGCTTCGATCTTAACTGGTTGACAGCTATTCAGATTGTATACCGAGAAAGGGGAGGCAAGGCGCAAAAGCGGTTCTAGTCATCCACCCACGTCTAGGCATACCTATATACCCTACTCACGCTCATCCGAGAGTATGGCCAAGAGGAACATTCCGCCTATCGCGATCTGGCACTTCTGCAGTGGAAATAGGGCACTTCCGGGTTCTTACCAGCTTGCTCACCATCTTCGAGTTCGTCATGGCCGGGCCTGCCGGAGCACCGTGGTGCCTTGTTATCAGTACGCAGCTATTTGCACTTAGACATTAGTCTTGCTTAGCGGGAGTGCCGGCCGATAAATGCTGCTTGTTGTTGGTACATGAAGTAGAGTCTCAGGGTTCGTGCTGCATGCCGGGCATCGGATAGTGCAAAATGGAATAGAAGAACAAAGGATGGGCTCGACCAGCTATACCACATGTCGGAAAGGCTTGCGCTCATGACAGCCGCGAGGCCATCTCTACGCCATACACCGGAGTGGCTTTGCGGAGAGGTATGATTCATACAAGCTATAATCGTTTGCAATTCGGTCTTCAAGGAGACTTTAACTAAGAGGCGCGGATTCACAGTAATAGCAAAGGTTAAAAGTCCATATAGAATAATAAGAGGACCATCAGTAGATCTCAACCTCGTTTATTCATTGAGGAAGGCGTGGAGTCAAACAGTCCTCGAAGGGCGAGACATCCGCTTGCAGCTTCCACCAGACACCATCCTACGTATTTCCGAGCAGACAAAGACCAGCTCCTCGATCCACATCTGTAGCTTCGGTCCCGAACGAAACAAGAGACAGAAATGGTGAGCCCATGACGAAGTAGGAACGGGTATGGCAAATATTAGAACTATGCGTCCAAAACATCCTTATTTTACTTCTGCATCATGAGTTGGACGAATTCGTTGTCTGATAGTACGCATTAGCACAAATAGGTGCAAATAACCAACGCATCGCAACCGGGCTCCAACTTACAATCAATACGACCATCACCGTCCTGGTCAGCCTCGCGGATCATCTCATCGACTTCGTCATCGGTGAGCTTCTCCCCAATCGAAGTCATGACGTGACGGAGCTCGGCAGCGGAGATGAAGCCGTTGTTGTCACGGTCAAAGACCTATGTTGTCATAAGCAACTCAAGTCGCACCTGGGAAGTCGTATCGAGGTTACACACCTTGAAAGCTTCGCGGATCTCTTCCTCGGAGTCGGTATCCTTCATCTTGCGGGCCATCATGGTCAAGAACTCTGCAGGGCGGAATTGTTAGGGCGTTGCCGCTTACGTCGATCCCCCACCGCCAGGACATCAGTGGCTGTTTATGCACTTACCAGGGAAGTCGATGGTACCGTTGTTGTCGGCATCGACCTCGTTAATCATATCCTGCAGTTCGGACTCGGAGGGATTTTGCCCTAGCGATCGCATGACGGTACCCAACTCCTTGGTGGTGATTTGTCCTAGTAAGGTTCCCATCAGTATATCCCAACCCCCGAACCGATTGCGGGAAGCATCGTATGGCAGAACGTCTACGCGTTGCTTGTGCTCGTGTGGTATTATACGACATCGGGTATGATGCTGGGGGGCTGCGGGTTTGCAACTCACCATCGCCGTCCTTGTCCTATATTACCATAATGGTCAACCTCGGGTGTCTCTCCGACATAGGGGGCACAAATAGATAGGAGCACGATAGAAAGCTTTCTCGAGCCTGTATGATATGATGGTAACTGTGGTGGATGAACTTACAAAGAGGGAGAAAGCCTCCTTGAACTCGGAGACTTGCTCTTCGGTCAGGGTCTCGGCCTACGGTCGAAGGTTGAACGTCAGCCTAGATAGTCCTACATTTCCCTCTCTCCTGACCCCTTCAACAAATGGCGGGGTTCCACAGAGGGAGCGGGGTGGATTTTTCAAAAGGTATCTCAGATCGACGATAGACGGACCATAATTGTGTTGGTTCTGTTCCTCGAGGACGGTAGGTAAATAGCAGATTTGGTGTATTGTTGGTATAGGGACCAAAGGCCAAATTCGCAAAAAGTTGAAAGTTTATTGCCAAGTTCAAGGGCAAGGAGGTTCTTTGTTCTGGTTGTTGTTCTGTGCTTAGTCCCACCCGCGGCAGTTTAAGGCAGAAAGAGGGGCCTTTTAGCTATCAATCTAGTTACACTAGCTTCTTATCCCAACGCTCCCCCTCTGAGAGGTTTGTCATAGGGGTCAAAGGGTGGGGGGGTATTGATGGGCAAGGCTGTTTTGAATTGAAATGCCTGATTAGGGAAAGGGGATTGATTGGACCTGAAACGCTCCAAAATCTGGCCCGTGCGTATGAGATTCCTGCGTTAGGCTGATTTCGCCTGGGGGAGGGCAGTGGGCATTCGAGGCACGGCCACACTCACTTTCTCTTGTCTGTCGGGCACATCATTATTAGTCTAGAATGGATGTTACATACGTAGCCAAGTACATATGCATGTACCCGCCTACCGCAGTTCTGCTTGTCGTTACGCAACTTACTTTTATTTCCACGTACATACATGTATGTAGTAGCGAGTTGCCTGCCCGGGAAAACAGACAATATAGTCTAGTACAATAAGTACCTCCCTCTACTGTATCTGACAATCCTACGTCAGTGAACCTGCCAGTGATTGAACTTGCAGGAGCACGCACAGCAGCTACTAGGTAGCATTCCAGGCGATACCTACTCCCCTCCGTAGTGGTATTCTTTCTGTTGAGGCTACATACAGGGCCGCAGGGCGAGCCATTAGCAGCGATTGATACCGTGACACTATACCAATCCCGTAAATCATCGCCGGATTCTGTTCAACAAGCGAGCTCTTGGATACGTACACGCATTCCGCCTCCAGCCCTCCGACGACGGATCCCCCGAGTTAGTAGCTATTCTCATATCAAACTATCGCCAAACTGCCGACGGTGACTTCTCTTCCCGCCGGCGTCCGCCATGTGGCGAGACCGCACCAACCTGTAAGTTCGCATATGCCTACGCTACCGTATACATATCCCTCTCTCCGTGCCATCACATATACGCATCCCATATACCGCTCAACAAACCCAATTGGCTGATCATGACTCCTCGCCGCGCAGCTATATCTCCTACCGGCAATCCTACGCCCACCACCCGGCGAAGAAGAAACGATACGGGGGGCCGGGCCCGAGCCTCGGCGGCGGCGGCGGCAGGCACAGCAGCAGCAGCAGCAGCAGACGTGGACGATTCGGGAACGGTAGCGGCGGCGAGGACCAGCAGGGCCTGCTGTCGCCGTACACCCCGGCGGCGGACGCCTACTACGACCACGATGGGGACGGGGCCGCGGTGATCGAGATGGACGTGCTGCCGCCGCGGTGGGCGGACGTGGGGGACGAGGTGTCGGAGCTGCTGGGCGACATCGCGCGCAAGTCGCAGGCGCTCGAGCGCCTGCACCAGAAGCACGTGCTGCCCGGGTTCAACGACGACGACGACGACCTCGGCGCCCGGCGCGCCGAGGAGGGCGAGATCGAGCGCCTGACCCAGGCCATCACGCGCGGCTTCCACGACTGCCACCGCGCCATCCAGCGCGTCGACCGCATCGTCCGCGACAGCGGGGGCACCATGACCCGCGCCGAGGAGGTCATGGCCAAGAATGTCCAGGTCAGCCTTGCCGCCCGGGTCCAGGAGGCGAGCGCCAACTTCAGGAAGAAGCAGAGCGCCTATTTGAAGAGTACGTTTTTGCGTGTATCCCGTGCACCCGGCCTGGGATTCGTCGCGAAGTTCGATGCAGGTTAGGGCGTAAGAGAGAAGAATGTAATGCTGACAGACACTACCACAGAACTCCGCGGCATGTCCGGCCTCAGCGTCACCTCGCCGATACCAGGCGACCGGTCCTCGACGCCCGTCGGCGGGCCCTCCGGCACTAGCATCAGCAGCAGCAGCAGCGCGTACGCGGCGGACCCGTCGCTGCTGGAGTCGGACGCGGACCGGTCGTACTCGCAGTCGGCGCTGCGGCAGGCGACCATGCACCAGCAGCAGCAGCAACAGCTACGCGCCGGCAACAGGAACGACGCGGCCATAGCGCAGCGCGAGCGCGAGATCGAGGACATCGCGCAGGGCATCATCGAGCTGTCGGACCTGTTCCGGGACCTGCACACCATGGTCATCGACCAGGGCACCATGCTCGACCGCATCGACTACAACGTCGAGCGCATGGCCGTCGACGTCAAGGCCGCCGACCGCGAGCTCGTCGTCGCCGCCGGCTACCAGCGCCGCACCACCAAGCGTCGCCTCATCCTGCTGCTGCTCCTGCTCATCGCCGGCGCCATAATACTGCTCGTCCTCAAGCCTAAGAGGAACCGTGGCGGTGGTGCTGGGGATGGCGGCGACGGCGGTGGGGGGTGATATGAGCGACGGAACGGGCGAAATGCGTCCTGTTTCGATGTTGCTAATGAGAGCGGCGGGATCGAATCCAAGCTGCGGATCGGAGGTATCTTGAAGCCCGGGAGCTTCGATACCCGATCGAGCACTTGAAACTCCTGAGATGTAATAGTAGACGATATCTAATGACGATCTATATACTTAAACTATACTTCACGGATTCTCACGTGGCAATTCATTTGCGGGATACGGATCGACGCGAATGTTTATATGTTTAATATGGGTATCTCGTAACGATCTATGTACAAAACCAAAGGCCTCTATCATGCGTATAGTTACAGTACATGGCGAAGGTGGGGGGCCCTCTTGCCCATCTGCCGCAGGTAACGGATGTTCTTCTGCGTCTTCTCCCGGCCCCGCTTTTCGATCTCAGCTCGCAGCTCCTCTAGTGGAGGGAGGAACTCGCCGCCGCCCCAGGCTTGGTCAAGCAGGGTCTTCATCTCGGCCAAGGACAATATGTTATTGGCCTTGGCGCGCTGCAGTTCCCGCTTTGTGAGGACGTCTGTCCCGTAGAGCTCCACCAGCCGTAGTATGACGGCTGCGACTACCTCTCTCCGCCTGACGAAGAGACCTCTGTCCCGTAGGATCCGTAACAACCGCACGATCCATCCGCAATAGAAATCTCTAGGCCGGCCCTGGTGGCCCAGGGCTGCGGGACGCACATTCCATGGTTGGCTGAGCGTGGCCCGGAAAGTCCAGCGTACTAGAGAGCCCATCATGTCGGTGTTTATGATCAGGCGTAGTGGATGCCAAGCCGCGGTGTTGGGTAAGTCTTCGGGCACGTAGACGCCCAGAAGATTCTCAACGCCTAGCAATGGCTGCTTCATAGGCGGGGGGATGTCATCAATGTGTACTGGTATGAAGCCAGGCCGAGATGATCGGGATGAAGTATATAGTGATGTCAGTTCGACGCAGAGCCTCTCCAAGTCATCCAGCCGGCCCTGCCTGCCGATGCTTGTTATAAGTTGCTTCCAGCAAGCAGCAGGCACCGGGATTTCCATCGAAACGAGTCGCCTGCAGACGGCCAGGTAAAAGGCCACGGTCTTAAGGCTGTCGGAGTCGAACTTGTGAACCGGAACATCCGCATACAAGTTCTGAAAGATGAGATCGGCCTGCGCTAAGTCGATTCCTATCTCCATGGCTCTCATATCATCCAAGGTTCTAAACAGGGCTTGTTGATTTCTATTAAGAAAGCAGGCACGTAACATAGCATTGGCCGTTTCTCGCGCCGTCTTCTGTGTAATGAGGATTCTCGCGGCTAAGAGAAGGCGATAAGTCCGCCAATCACCCGACGCTATCGTGGGCTCTAGGAGCTGGGCCAGAAGTGGCAAGTCGTCAAAAACATCAGGGTGGAAGTCGCTCTGTAACAGATCGAACAAGAGTTCATCGTCCCGGATCTTGACAAATTGCAACAGCAACCTGAGATAATTCGAACCAAACACCGAGATACCATGGCTTTGCAACTGGTCGAGACGTTTGGACACGCCTTGGGCGTTCCTTTCTCGAAGAGCAATGGCCTGAAGTGATAAAGGGCCGATTTTCTCAATACCCAGGGCAGCAATTGTCGATATCGCAGTATCTAGGCTGATCCAGGAACTGGCGAGCCATTTAGCTCCAAGCCCATCATTGTAATTCTTAACCGAAATGCCGAAAGTTGCACCGTGGACACGATTGATGAATTCTCGAGACACCGTAGGTGATTCTCCGTCTTCTGCGAGGTTGTCATCGTTGCTGATGGCAGCTTCTTCTCGCGGATGTAGAGGCCGGTTCGGGAAATAGCCTCGAAGATATCTCAGAAACGGCCGGACTGGGACAGGTGACAATGGAAGGTCATCAAGCCGAATCAGGAGCTCTCGCCACGCCATTGCTAAGCCGGCATCCCCTCGCGCATACAAGTAGGGCACGAGTTTATCGTAGAGTTGGCGGTTTGGATTCGAGATGTACAGCGATTGGAGTGTAGACGCTCGATGTAGCTCCGGCTCACTGGCAAACTGCTTTAGTATATCGGCGAACGCGTCAGGGCCCGGATAGAAGCTGGGGATTAGCCGCAAATGCCACTGTATGGCCTGCCGATGCTGATGGGTCCTTAGGAAGTGTGTGACAACGGTCGAATAAAGCTGTGGCCACTTCACGCCATGCGTCGCGTTCATCCACTCGCTATAAAGGTAGACGCCGTGCAAGAACCTGCGATCGTCTACCCTCAGGGCTGCTTCCAAGATAGTTTGCCAGAAGACGGGGGCTAGTGGACTGTCGACATCATAAAGCGATTTGCGGCCCCAAAGCGCCTTCCATATATTGAAAGCACCGAGGTCGCCGTTTACTCTTGTCTGGTAGTCAAGTAGGCAGCTCCATAGTGCCAAATCACCACGGTGTTCGAGCTTGTCGGCCAGAAGAGGTCCCTGCCAAGATTTCGCCGGCCCCTCGCGGGCAAAGTCGGTCTCGACAGCAAGGCGAGAAGAGTCAGACAGCAAGGCCACCCATCTTCCAAAAAGCCTGCCATGTTGCGTCAATGATCTAATCGGGTCCTGGTCCGGGTCTGGCTGCTGCGCAGGTCGCTGCAGAGAAGTTTCGTGTTTCTCATGAACTACGGTTGAGGGTACGTCCGTGACGGCCCCGAAACTGACGAGGGTAGACACGGAATAAGCGCGGGTTGCTCGACCATCCTTTATTCGTTTCTGAAGTCCGATATACCCGATAGAGGCTTGGCTGCATCGAGGTCGAAGATGAAGCGACAAGTCGAGAATAGGACGATGGAACTTCACATCTCGAAAGGGTCGGGTCGCCAATCGCATTCCTGCCTGGGTTACATGACAGATGGCCTACTCGTTGTTCCAGCGAGGCCAATGAAGAACCAAAAGCTGTGCGAAGTGGTATAGTGAAGTAGAACGTACGTACGCCAAAAGATGAAATTTCGAGACTTCACCCACGAGAAAACACTAATCGCAGCCCACTATCTCTAGTAGACTACCGTTAGTGGTTAACTGCGCCTGCTTGCTGGGTAAATAACTGATAAACCGATAAGTGTGCTTGGCATGTCCAACCCGAAGAAACCCCGCTTATTCACCAAAGCAATATAGCTGACTTATAGAGCATCGTACCATTCGTCAATTGGTCTTTAATTTCAAGCTTCCATCGACGTAAAGCTCGCCAAACGACTTCACCCACCAGATCAACCCGAACCTCCAGCTCTCTGTCCTATCAGACAAACGCAACTCAGCACAGCCGTCAAAATGGGGTACGTTATATCTCGGTCGCATCCCGGCAAACGGATACGATACAGGAAGCTTTGCGAATTCAATACCCCTCCGCCCATTCGTTCCAAACAAATACCTCGGCCGTGTCGACTCTACGATTCCGTGCGGAATTGCTAACCTCGTGGTCGATTCAGCATGATCAACGCCCCCAACACCGTGACCCAGAAGCAGCGCTTCTACCAGCAGCAATTCGCCCAGCATGTTCGGCTCTGGAAGATCGTACGTGCCCCGAGCCCGGTCCGGGACTGCGCCTTCGCACGTTGGGTTGTTGGATGGCAGCTAACAAGTATGACTTATGACACAGGGCCCCCGAAGCAATGCCATGATCCTCCCTTACCAGATCCTGCTGTGGGGGACCTTTGGAAGTTCGTTATCCGATACGCATACTCTCCTGAGCCAGCACTAACACCAGATGCAGGCACCATGTACATGATGGGACGCAAGGTCTTGGGATACAACACCTGGTTCGGAAAGGCCTAAATGTAGTTTTGCAAGGCTCGGACGAGATGAGGGGGGAGTATAACCATGATGGCATGCTTGGGGCGAAGCGTCGTAGATGTGTCACTATAGGACGTGGACTAGATAGTCATTCGCGCAATTTCCTTGTATACCTCACAGTACTAACAGGTGTAAAGTAAGGTCATTATCGGGGCAGCAGGCGGGTCGTGGAGATTCAAGCCATCTGGTCCAACCATTTCATTATGCCTACAGCCGCAAGATCTAAAGTGCCCTGCCGTCCGTTTTTTGCGTCTCATCTAAAAGTACACCCTGGAATGAAGTCAGTACTCAGAAAGATCCATCTGAGCTGGTTGATGCCCCAGTCTCAGCGCCGCAATCTGATATGTACATCCCCCTCATAAAATGCGCCTAGTAACCAGAAGCCCCGGGGGCTTTCTCATCCTTCCGCAGGCTCATGAGCAACTCACGGAAGCGCTCCTTGCCCGACCCGCTAGCGCCGCCCTTCTGACCCTTGCCGCTCACGTCCACGAGCTTAGAGATTCGTTCCCAGCTTGTGCCACCCGAAGTCGTGTCGTCCCGGCTTGCCAGGAACTGCTCTTCCTCCTTGCGGGTCTGCGCGATCATCTTCTCCTTCTTGGAGTTGTAGTTCTCGTAGAAGTCGTCGATGTTCTGTTGGGCCTCCTTGATCGTCTCGGCCTTCTGCTGGGCAAACTGCTCGGCACGTTTCGCGTTGGCGGCATCCCGCTTCTCTCGCCATTGCTTGATGACCTCGGGCTCCTCCTCATCCTGGACCTGCGCATTATAGCCAGAGTTGTAGCTAACTGACGGGCCGGTGATGGTGCCTCCAGGTGCTACTTGCTGCGCGACGAAGTCAGGATCGACCTCCTCAGCCTCTAGTCGTGAAGGGAGTGCTACAAACCTCGTTGTTGTTGCTGATGTCTGGAAATTGACTCTCAAACTGGGAGGTCTCGGGAACCTGCTCCACTGCGCCGCCATCACCTAACAGGTCATCATCGTTGGTCGCGAACTGGGTTGCGTCGTCGCCGAGAAGTGCTTTTTCGCGAGCGAGGAAGTCATCGGCTGAATGGGTCTCGACATCATTGATCTCTGTCTGAGCTGTGTTCGTAATCAGGTTAGTATATCCCTCATCGCCCTCGACAGAACGTGAGACGCCAACCCATACCTCCAGAGTCAAACTCATCCAAGGACGGGAATCGATCTGCCATGATGAAAGTGGGGTTGATGAAGCGTTGGGAGCAGTGACGACGACCCGCAGCGTAGATAATGACCAATGTTGTTTTGCCCGGACGTAGGATCTCGAGTTGGGTTGTATTGATTGCTGACCACAGGTGAAGCGAAATCGTTTGTACGATGGATAAAAGGAATTGGTCGCAAATCGTCACAAGGCCAAATGTTCTAATGCTGGGTTTATGATGAACAGCCTCTTCTCAGCCAATGCCTGCCTTGTAAGGCACAATTCAGGAGCTTCAATGTC
The DNA here is from genome assembly GCA_004155925.1 of Monosporascus sp. MG133. Lineage (NCBI taxonomy): Eukaryota > Fungi > Ascomycota > Sordariomycetes > Xylariales > Monosporascus > Monosporascus sp. MG133. The sequence continues at coordinate 20,359 of QJNX01000241.1, forward strand.
CCTTCCAATTCAAGGGCGCCTGGTCACAGGTGGTAGGTACATTACATATGTATGTACATAGAGGTGCTACTACGTAGTAGGTACCTAAGGTACCTCGTACAGTCCATGCCCGGTTCATCTCAGACTGTATCTCGTTCATTACATAATCTTGGTAAAGCCCAGTGCCGAACGCCCATTGGCTCAAGTATTTCGGGTACCTCTCTATCCAACCAGATAGTAAGTCAAGCTGTGAAGCTGATAAGCGTTACCTAGTCTAGTTCCAGCCCAGCTCTAGCTAGCCTAGCTCATATTTATGATTGTTTGATGCATCAAATCATTCCCCCGATTTTCAACTTCACAACTTACATGGTGCAGAACAAGTGGCCGACAGAGAGAAGGACTCCCGTCATTTCATTTCTGCCTCCATTGAGTCAATCCTCACAAGGAGGTGTTCATCATCTGTGGTACATGACGTAGACTGCCAGCATCCCATAATAGCTAGACACGGCGCAATAAGTCCGGTTGCTTCGCCCAGCTTAAGTCATCATTATTATTACTGGTCGCTCGGCTTGTAGATTCTGTATTCTAGATAGGACGCAAACTCCTATACGGCCCAGGATCTTAAGCAGACCAGAGCAATCCAGCCTGCGGTGTATCAATCGCCGGTGAATTCACAATCACGCGCAACTACCCGCCATCCCCATCATCGAGGCAATCACCATCACATCCGTCTTACGCCACCCCATCTATCAACATGGCTTATACAGATGACGCTGTTCTTGCAAAGCTTTCTGCTCTGTCAGAAACTCAGGACAGCATTGTCGGAGTAGCCCAATGGATTATGTTCCACAGGTAGGGAAGCCTTCTGATATACGCAAATTAGTGTTCATTAGTTATGGAGAGGAGGCTAAACATCCCGTCTGTGCACTAGGCGCCATGCGGAACGTACTGTCCAGCTATGGCTTAAACGACTCAAGGATTCTTCTAGCCAGAAACGGCTGAACTTGATTTATCTCGCGAATGGTAAGAGATATTCGGGATTCACGATGGATTGACTGCTGCTTGGCCCGCTACTGACGACCTGAATAGAAGTCTCCCAGCAGTCCAAAGCCCGCCATAGGGAGGAATTTCTCGTTGCATTCTCGCCAGCCGTCGCCGAGGCGGTGGCGACGGCTTATAAAGGAGCCCCAGCAGACGTGCAGCAGAGAATCCGCAGAGTTGTCGATGTCTGGAGAGAGCGCAATGTCTTTGAGACGCCGATTCAGGACGCGGTGGAAAACCGACTCAATGGTAAGACGATAACGCCCTTGGCTTCCTACGAGAGTTTATAACTAAGCGGCACCAGAACTCGATAAGGCTCGCGGGACGGCTAAGACTGGTCTCGGGGGCTCGATATTCGGGTCGACGGCTTCCCTTCCGCCTGAACTGGTCCCATTATCCGCGCCTCAGCAGAACGTAACAAAGCTGCTTAACCCCGCCAAGACGGCCGTCAACTCTGCCGATCAGGAATACGACAAACTGATGGGCCCGGGTGCTACTATACCCCCGGCACCCGTGTATGCCGCCCGATTGAGTGGGCTGCTCAAGACTCTGGCCCAGGCTGAGGGCGCCGTGGAGCAATGCGTCAAAGCTCGTAGGGCTCTTGTTGCCGAACTCCAAAAGCTCTTGGATTCCAACAGAGCCGCCCTACTTGCTGACGAGAGCCAGATGGACGCGTTCGAGAAGAAGAAAACCGAGGTCGAGGAGAAGAAGACGGAGGTGGAAAGGGCTATCATGGCGGGGCTACCTAACGACGAGCCCTACATGCCTAGTAACGGGCTCGGTGACCAGTCCGCCCCCGAACCTGAGGTTGAGGCGCTCACGCCCCCTTCCATGGAGCCGGAAGTCGCGGAACAGCCCAGCCAGCCGGCGGACTCGAACCCCCAGTGGTCGCCCGACGTTCCCCAGGAGGCCACTTTCCAGCAAGCGACTGCACCTGGTATCGAGATGCTCTCTCGCATGGCCGCTCACTACAAGTCGGTCCCGGTGTCGGCTAACGGGTCCAAGAAGCGTAGGCTGGACGATGATGGAGATGACTTCCCTGACCTCGGAGCCGATGGTATCGACGCCGATGTCGCCGAGATGCTCCGGCGGGATAGTGCTGGCGCATGAGGCGCGGTTTCAGCAATATGACTCTTGTGACTCTACCGGGAGGTTATGGAATAGCGGTGGATATGACCGTTGATGGATGGCCGCTGGGTTATTCTGAGACTTCGCGTCAGCTGTACCATCTAAGCATCGAATTTCCCCTGTAATACAAATAATAACACGCCATGGGTATCACTTCCTTGATGACTGGCCACTAGGAATGCATCGGGAGCTCATCTCCCCATTCCTGTCCATGTCCGTATTAATCATAATGCCTATCACCCACGATTTCACGGGGCCGATCTGACAACCTTACCTCTTCCCCTAAAAGGTGATCTCCCCTGGTAGCTGATCGACTACGTCCCTGAACGAGGGGCATGCTACCATTGTTGTGTATCCTTTAGGCTTACGAAAACTTGCCGACTCGTAATCGCCGGCGTTGTTTATTCATTCTCCCACAGTCCTCGGTGGCTAGTGTATCATATCCAGAATACCTTGTTTTGGGGATTAGCACCGTCTGTTTATCGCGTTGACTTACACAATTCGAGGGTTCTGATGGTGTCCTGTCAGAGGCGCCAGCCACACTTCTAGAGTGGTCTATGGGATGATATCTGTAAGACGTTGGGGTTAATGTTCATGCCTGAAGATAGCCCGCAGGTCATCGATATTAGCAAGCATTTTAGACCCTTGGGTTAAGGCCCTAGGGATGCTGGGTGAAGTAGCGGGAAAGCGTGATTATACGGATCGCAACACAAGAGCCTGTTTACAACCCCAGCTTGCGTTGTCTCAGTATATTCAGTGTTCAGGCTGCCGGGAGATATGCCGATTACAGACCTAGCTCTAGAACATAGACAGTGTGCGAGGATTTCTAAGCCCTACTGCCAGTGCCCATCGCTGTCCCTATCGCAGTGTCATCGTCTAGATTTGGGCAGGAGGCACGTACTATCGACGGTATTCCTTTAGAACTTCAAGGGTTCCTAGGCGGTCCACGAAGTCTGCCCCTATCTTCCTCTGCTGAGCCTCATCCAAGCGCTCATGACTGAAACTCAGGGGTGCGCGGGGTTGAAGACTCCGTAGGGGAGTCCCCCTACGGTGCTTGCAAAAGTGGGAGGTTTCGGCTTTTAGAGATAAGTTTGTCGAAACAGCCCATGACGTAACATGCGGTCCTCGTACTCCAAAGTTCGAAGCCTGTCGCATAATGCGTTCAACGCTACATCCATGGGCCCAGCCGGAAACCAGAGCAGTTCGTTCCACATATTCGTAAAGGAGAAGCCATACCGCCAGTCTTCTGCTTTTTACGTAAAGTGTCTTATGTGCAAGGGCCTGCGTGGACCAGGCGTCTTGAAATTTGCCGTCCTATGGCGAGGTAGCGATCCTGGATGTTGAGTTGTATCTGGTCTGCAGTTCCTTCACGCGAACGGCATCGTATACTGTTGCAAGTCTCCGGAATCGTTCGATAGACACCGCAGCATACTGAGTTTCGGCAAAATGATCTGTAATACGGAACGTCCTACTAAACTGCGACACTCAATTCATGATAATGCTTATTGCATTGTTGTACGTACCCGTTAGTATGGAGTTAATTGATTGAGTTGTTGTTGAGAAATTGTTATTTGAATTGAAAGGTTGTGGTTGCGATGGCTTCAAAAATGGGTGGCCCGTTGGTGGGGGGTTGCCTTATCGCAAAATGATCTTTTGGCGCAATGGCTAGCTGACAACTATCCAAGCTGCGCGCGATCGCAATCCTCTAGTTGCCTGCTCCCGTATCCATACCGTTCGCATCGTTCACATCGTTTGCATCAAACGCAACTCTATCGCGACACGGTTACAGCTTCATTGCGATGACAGCCGACAGCCGACCAGCACTCCGACTACCGTCCTTGGTCGTGAAGTTGCCGTACAGCTACTGTACGAAGTGCGCCGATATCCTGCAAAGGTGGTGCGAACCAGTGAAGCCGTTTGAATATGGGTCAGGCTGGATGCACGCATATGACGACTTCGGCTACCCCATAGACCCCAAATACTACCTCCGCGAGGAAGGGAACGGCAAGATAGCGCAGTGGCTGTGGCATATCAGCGATCTCAAAGCTAGCGCTAGACACTGTCGGTGTTGCAACTTCATCCTCAAGACGTTGAATGCCAGCCCGTGGATGGTCCACGAAGACGAAGATTTCATCATTCTAAGATCACAACTCGTTGGCTCCAAACTCAGCGGCACACTCGCTACGCCTTGGGAACGCGACGACTACGATAGACAATTTGAATACGGCAATCGTCCTGCGAAGCCGTATTCCAAGTATGATCGGTATCATCGGCCGATGCTGAAGCTGTACAGGAAGATGAAAGAGGAAAAGGACGAACTTGGTTCCCATCTTGCTGGTGACTTTACATTCATTCTTCCGCTGGCACAGCCAGACGATACATCATCGAACAACGTACTGGACTCCCAGATATTCCATGGTAGGCCAGTTGCGGCTGAAGTTGATATACCATTGATTCAGCAATGGGTCCGAACCTGCAAAGCAAAGCACATCAAATCAGACAAATCCCCTAAATTGCGTACATGGAGAGAAGAGAGTAATGAAGACTGCGTTCCGAAACCACGGCGAAAACTTTCTCACTTTCGGTTGATTGACGTCAAAAAACAGTGCGTTGTCCTGGCTCAGGACCAAGACGAATACGCTGCTTTGAGTTACGTCTGGGGTCGTGCAAAGCGTCTCCTCCTCACCGTTGAGAACCTGGAGCAACTTTCAACACCAGGGGCATTGTCGCCTGACAGGGAAGAAGTACCGCGGACTTTCAAGGACGCTCTTATCGTTGCCGAGCGGCTGAATATCGCTTTTCTCTGGATCGATGCCGTGTGTGTGTTGCAGGATAACGAAGACCAGTTGGTGGAGCACATGAATGTCATGGACTCGATCTATAGCTCCGCAATATTGACCATTGTCAGCGACTCTGATAGTGCTGACAGTGGTATCCCGGGTATAAGCATCCCTCGGGGCCCTCCGCAAGTGACGTTCAAACACGGCACCAAGACGTATATCAGCGCGAAACGCACATTCGGCAAAGCGTTGGGCGATTCATGCTGGGAGAGTAGGGCATGGTGCCTTCAAGAAAAAGTCTTTTCAAGACGTCTTTTGGTCTTCACCGGTTCTCAGGCTTTTTACCATTGCACTTCAACGACCTGGTTTGAGGACACCATTATGGAATTGAGAGAGCACAATCATGGTTCAGTCTCTATCGCGGAACGGGCAAGCCCTTCCTCCAAACATCGGCCGCAGCCAGGACATACAGCCTACGAAACGCATCGAAATTTTTTTGGACGCAACTTCTGGTCTCTCATCGAAGTATACACTCAGCGGCAACTATCGTTCGAGAGCGACTCCATTCGCGCCTTTAGTGGCGTCCTTAAATCCATGGAATCGGAGTGTGGGCCTGCTCATTGGGGAGTCCCGGAATACTATTTTGCACGCGGTATTACATGGTCACAATCTCAGCTTAAGTTGGGGTATCGCCGGCCACAGTTTCCGAGCTGGAGTTGGGCTGGCTGGAGAGGAAATACAGGTTCGAAGATTCACTTTGGCAACGTGCTGATGCAGGGATCAGACATCTGGAATATTGACTGGCACATCCATAAACTCAACAAGCAGACCGGAGCATATGAGCTCACGCCCACGGAACGCTCGTATACGCAACCCTGGGCCGTTGCAAAGCCCGTCATCAGGCGACCAAAGCACGAGTCTGGGTCAAAGAAAGCTCGTAAACCTGAGCCGCCTGAGGCCAATGAGTGTAGAAAAGACCCTCTACCGGAACCCCTCTCTGGCTTCTCTGACGAGGAGCCGGCTGGAGATTGGCAAGCACAGAACAGATCCTTCAGAGCACGAGCGCCATTGGGTCATATCTGGGCTCTCCCAGGTCATCCTGGTGAAGAAGACTACGTTCATCGTGAAATGCCAGCGTTCGAGTACGATCCCGGCACGATGCCGCCTCTCAGCCACATCGTTCGCTTCTTTACAAGTTGCGCGAAACTCTTCATCGACACCGAGCCTGATCCGGAATACCACAAACTGTATCATCCATTGGACAAAGATAATAAATATCACAACTACTATGGATTCCGTCCGCCCTCAACAAAAACGCCACTTGGCCATGTACAGCTAGATCCGGCGTGGGAGGGCAAGGGAAAAGAGCAGGAGTTCGTCTTTGTCAGTCCCAGTTTCCGGCCACCAACTGACAGCTGGATGGGGGCTCCGCCAACGGTTATCTGGATCATGCTTGTTGAGGACTTGGAAGGTGCACCAGAGGTGAAAAAAAGGGTGCAATTGTATGGACCGATGGATATCTCAACTTGGAGACTGGCGGAGCCTGTGTGGAAGTGTGTCACTTTGGCTTGAGGCAGCGATATCTTGTCTCCATACGCTGACTCTTGTCGCATGTTCATTGAGTTGAATTGCGAAAGTGCCAGAAAATGCTGAGGGCGGCGTCTGTGTGCCTGGGACTTCAGGGCCTGTCATCACGATGACTCTCATCGTGCAGGGTCAAAAAACAGCTGCTGTTAAGCGCAAGATGACGCAAGAACTTTTGATGCACTACCCTATACTGTCCACACGTCCCGCAGTGACTTGGGGGCAGTCCGGTTACCTTCAAAGTCTTATTTTTATGGCGCGTGCCAACCCTGTTAATCAGCAAGATGGAAGTAGAACTGCTGATGCTAATATTTCCCTTTATTTAAGTTTCGCTTTAATCGGTTAATATAACCGAACGGACTTAGCTAACATTAACCTCATTATTTCTTAATATGATTAAATCGTTACCGTTTTTTTAATAATATATAATTTTATTAAATAAAATATAACGCGTTTTAAAATACATAAAATTCTTCCGGTTTAAAGATTAATATATTCGAAAAGAAAGTAAGGGGAAAAATTAAAGGGGTAATAACTCGGAAAATATCGGATAATATTTATAAAATAACTTAATTTCTTATATAAAATTAATAATTAATATTAATACACTTTATTCTTCGAAGTTATTATAAAAAGATTTATATTATATTATTAACATAATTATTATTTAATTAATATAACCTTACTTAAATATCTTTTTAAGTTTATTAATTAATATATATATTTAATAACTTTATAATAAAGCCCTATAAATTTTTCTAATTTAAAATCTTTTTAAAAAAGTTAAAATCAAAATTAAGTTAAAAATTAAGCTGAAAATAATTAATTATATAAGCGCTATTTATAAACCCACTCTTCTTTATCTTAACCGTAAAATCTATTAATCAGTTATCGTGTTCGAAAATACTGGGTATAATATCCATCGTATAGATTATATGTATGCAAGGTTGATCTAGGTTCAAGCCTTACTTTCCAGGCTGAGCCAAATATACAGAAAATCATTACACATATAATCCACACGATAGATACTATACCCAGTAATAGATTATATGTATAATAATTTTCAGTATATTTAGCTCAGCCTGGAAAATAAGGCTTGAAACTAGATCAACCTTGCATAAACCCACTCTTCGAATATATTAAAAATAAATTAATAAAAACTTAATATTTAACATTAAATTTTTAAAAAAAAATTGGATTATTAAATTATAATTAAAAAGCTAAATATATAAAGGTTTTTTTTAAAAAAAAAAGGTAAAAAATATATTTAATTACTTTTAAAAAGCCCTTTTAAAAATATATATAATTATATTTCTTATTACTTAATAAAATTTTTAATATTATTATATTTATAAGTTTTTAAGATAAATTTTTAAAAATTTACATAAGACTGCTTAAAACGAGCCGAAAAAATCATAATTTGCTATTGTTACAGTACAGGAACAGGGGTTCCTGTCTTGGAAAAACCAGCCTCCGGAGCCTGGTATGGGCTCCCTACGGTTGATCTTCGGATAAGGAAAGCTTGGTTTTCCTTACGCTAAAATTTGGGGATCTGGTAGATCTGGTAGATCTGGAGATAGATTTAACAGATCTTACAGATTTACGGTATATTTATTAAATCTAGGATAAATATATAACGATCGGTTTTTTATGTAAATAATTTTTATTTAGTTTTATTTTTTAGTTATTAATTTAAGTTTTTAACCAAAAAATAATTATACCGTTTTTTAATTAAGGGAAAAATCCGCAAATTTTTTTAACGAATACCTTATTTATTATGTTATTATTACCTACAAATTAAAAATCCTTATTTCGGATATTATTTATACCTTTAAATAAATATATAACAGATTCGTTATATTTTAATAATTTCTTAATTAATAATTAACAAATAATTTAAGGCCTAATTAAACATAAGTTTTATTAAATTTAATAAAAACGATATTATAAAACGACGTTTAATAAATAAATAATATATTCGATTCCCGTTATTAGTTAATAAAAAATCAATAACCGGATTATATAATTTACCTTTTATTAAAAAATTTTTTTAATTAATCGATAATATGTTACTAAAAGTTATTAAAGCTAAAGGCCAGAAAAAATTTTTCTTTTTTTAGCAGTAACTAACCCTTACCTTTAAAAAAATAAAAGAAATTATTAAGGTACAATTTAAAGAATTAAATTACGAAAAAAAAATTAAGGAAATTTTTACCGCAAATACGGGAAAAAAAAAAAGTTTACGACTAATTAACGATTAAATTTTATGGCCGAAAAAATCGTAAAATTCTAAAAAAAAAACGCCAAACTCGTTTAATAATTAAAAAAGGCTTTTACGGTTTTAAAAACCATTTCCTATCCGAAAATTCCAATACCTTTTTTTAAAATATCTGCCCCTTATTTACGAATTCTTACCCCTTCATTATTTGGCCGAAAACGAAAAGGAACTATACCCCCTTTTACCTACCATGGAATACCTGATATTAAGGGTTATAAACCCATTACTCCCAAACCTTATAATAAAACTACGGATATAAAAAAATTCCTAATTAAGGCCAGATTTTACCTTAAATAATACGAAAATTCTTTAACGGAAAATTACCAAAAAATTATAACTATCTTTTAATTATTTGCTAAAAAAATATTCGATTAATTTAAACTTATCTTTAATAACTATTTAACATATTCCCCCGATAATTATTTAAACGTTATTAATTATATCTTTAACGATTATAAATATTTTAAAGAACGAATATAAACCCTATACGGAAATACCGATAAATAATAACATATAATTAAGAAAATATATAACCTAAAACAAATTACTTTTATTACAAAATATACAACCGAATTTAACTAACTAACAACTATCTCCAAATTACCAAAAAAAATATTATTTTTTTTTTATGATAACCTAAAAAAACAAATTAAAAATAAAATATTTAAAATCCCTAAAAAAGGCCCCTTTAAAAAGTATATCGACAAAATTATTATCTCCGACCGACGTACCTTTAATCGATATCTTAAAAAGAAAGGTACCGGCAGACGAAATAGTAACAAACGTTCTAATAGCAACAAAAAAATAAAAAATAAATCCCAAAAGGAAAATAATATAATTTTAACGGAATTCAAAAAAGATAAATCCAAAATTAAATATTTTAACTATAACAAAAAAAATTATTTTAAAAACGAATATTATTTTTTACCGAAAAAAAAAATTCCCAAAAAAGTTATTAAAGGGATAAAATTCCCCAGCCCAAAAAAAAGGTTCGCGCGGCCGAACGAAATATAAATAACGAAAATAAGGATAAAAGGAAAATAAACGTTACTTCCGCCAATCAGGAATTTACTATTATTACGACTAATAAAATTAAAAATAACAACCCAAATAATAAAAATTATACTATTTACAAAAACGTTATAACCAAAACTTACAAATATTATCCAGAACGAACGAATTCTAAAATAACCATTACGTTAAAATACATTTATTATTTCGACATATAAAAGTATAAAATATACGACCAAAACGGTCAATTACGAAAAAATTTCGATAACCATAAATAATTATCCCCCAAATACTATATTTTTCCCGAATATATAATACATCCCAAACCGGTAAATAATCATAAATTTCTGCATTTTATTACTTATTATAATCATAACTACCTTACCTATCAACAAACCAAAAAAAATAACGACTTTTGGCCAGGATATAATAAAAAAACACTTATAAAACCAGACGATAAATACAGATGCACAAAAACCCCTTAATGGCCAAATTATCCTAAATCTTATTACCTATATCCCGAATTAAAATAAAGCTAAAAAACCATAACGCAAAAATATTTATATTACGCGTTAATACCATACAACAAATACGACTTCCTAACTATAAAAATACCCCTTTCGGAAGTTTACCCTTTTAACCCAATAATTCGCGAAATACAAAACCTAAGGAAAAACCAAAAGAAAACGGTTATTTTCAAATACCAATTCGGCAACAGAAAATAATTCAAATACATAAATAACTATTACACTAAGCATACAACCCGGAAAGCACGTAAATAAAAACGCCTTCTAGCTTTTAACCCACATTAATTAAAAAACGGCAAAAACCTTCGAAAATAAGGTATCGAAAAGCCCCTACATACAAAACCTTATATAAAGCAAAAAAAGAAATACGGAATCAAATCGAAATTCCTATTTATTATAAAAATAGGATATTTAACGCCATAATCGACTCCGGAACAAAAAGGAACTTTATTTCCCTTAAAATAACCGAAAAATGTCGGATTCCCTAAAAATATAAGCAATAATCATATAAATTACGAATAATAAATAAAAATCTATTTATTTACGATAATGGCCGAATCTTCCGAAAAATAAAGAAATTCGAGGTCCGGATATAAAGATATTTAAAACGAATTATTTTTAACATCGCCGATATTTCAAAATACGATATCATTTTAAAAATATTATAACTTCGTTCCAATAATCCACGAATTAACTAAAAAAAATAAACGTTTTTATGGGATAATTTTAAGGAAAAAATCCATAAAATTTATTACATAATTAAAAAAGCTAAAGTTTCCAACCTAATGTTAATAATACCCCTTAAGTATTAACGGTTCAAAAAGTTATTTAAAAAACGGATTAAAAAAAAATTACTTAATTATAATTAATAAAATTATAAAATTCCTATTAAAAAAGGATACTATTTAAAGCTTTATTAAATTTACCATATAAACCCTAAAAAAATTAAAACTTTTTGGAAAAATCTTTAACGAAACTTTAAAAAAGGTTATATTTAAAAGTCCGAATTATCCGTAAGTTACCCTATAATTATAGTACCAAAAATAAAAAACGGCAAAATCAAAATCGATAAAAATAAAAATCTAATATATCGAAAAATCTATAATTACCGTTAACTAAACGATATTACCGTAAAAAATAAATATCCCCTAATACTAATAAATACCCTAAAAAAAAATGTTAACAAAACCAAGTAATTTATAACACTAGATCTACCAAACGGCTACCATTTAATTCGAATAACTAAAAATAAAAAATAAAAAACTACCTTTAAAATAATTTACGGATATTACGAATACCGGATTATACCCTTTAGATTAACTAATACCCTAACTAATTTTTAATATATACTTATAACCATTTTACGCAAATTCCTAAACCGATTTATGTTCGTTTATTTAAACGATATTTTTATTTATTCAAAAACTTTAAAAAAATATAAAAAATATATCGTACAAATATTAAAAACCCTTAAAAAAACCAACCTACTTATAAACGCTAAAAAAAGCGTTTAATATAAGCAAAAACTGGATTTTTTAAGCTTTACCCTTACCCTTAAGTAAATTTAAATTTAAAATTCCAAACTAAAAGTAATCAAAAAATAATTTATCCCCGACAAAACTACCGTTATTAATATCCGTTAATTTTTAAGATTTACTGGTTACGTACGGCACTTAATAAAGGATTACGGTAAGCTTGCTAATCCTTTAACCAAACTTATTACGAAAAAATACGTTAAAAAAAAATTTAAACTTCCTCGGAAAACTAAATAAGCATTCCAAACGTTAAAAAACGTAATTACCAGTAAACCTATCGTACGATTACCGGATCCAAACAAAAAAAAACGCTTAAAAATAAATACGTCGGATTATGCATTAAATACTATCCTAAAGTAATAAAAAAATAACAAATAATACCCTATAACGTATTATTTTAAAATATTACGAAATACAAAACTTAAATACCCGATTTATAACAAAAAGTTATTTATTATTATTAACGTTTTAAAAGAATAAAAACTTTTCCTTAATAAAATTAAAAAACCGTTCGATATTTACTCCGATTATAAAAATTTTATACATTTTATAACGATTTAAAAATTAAATAAACGTTACGAAAAATAAATAGTTTTCCTATCAAAATTTAACTTCAAAATTTACCATATTAAGGGCAAAAAAAATATCCAGGCGGACATTCTAAATCAAAAAGGAAACTATAATACGAAAGTTTCTAAACGTTACATACAGTTATTAAACCGAAAAAATAACGGAACTATACAGTTATATATAACCCTGAAACAATTAACTCCAAAAAATTGGCCCAACTTAAAAATTCTTACGACCTAAAGGAACGAAAAGAAATTAAATAACTAAAAAAAAATAACAAAAACCAACTATTATTTCGCAATAAGATCTATATCCCCCGCTAATAACAAAAGGAATTCGTCCAAAAATTCCATAAAAATCCCTTACATAAATATTAGGAAATATTTAAAATTATCAAACGACTTTAAAAAAAGTACGACTTTCCAGAACTTAAATAAATAATTAAAAATATAATTAAAAATTATAACTTTTATAATAAAACTAAAACAATTCGCCATAAACCGTATAACTTATTATAACTTATAAACATACCTAATAAAATATAAAACACCATAACTTAAGATTTTATTACTAATTTCCTTACATCGAAAAATCCCGTTACTGGAATTAAATATAATACGATATGGATAATTATTAACAAACTTATCAAATATAAGTATTTCTTACCCTTTAAAGGAACCGTAATAATAAAATAATTAACCTACGCCTTTATTCGATATTACCTTAATAAACATAAAATACTAAAAAAGATTATTTTTAATCGAAATAAACTTTTTATATCCAAATTCGGTATTAACTTTTTTAAACAAATCGGTATCAAATTTAAGTTTTTAACAACTTATTACCCCTAAATAAACGGCCAAATAAAACGACTAAATTAAACCTTAAAATAATATTTACGGAACTACGTTAATTATTAACAGGATAATTAAATTAAACTTTTGTTATTTATATAAATAACTTATAATACGTCCGTTAATAAAAATATGGACATATTACCCCATACAGCCGTATATGGACACGACGCAATAACCCAACAACTAAAACAATTCATACATAAGGCCCCAATTATTATTACGATAACTCTACGAATAAAAACGATAATAACAAAAATTAAAATAATATAAACCCGATTATAAATTAAATTATAATTTTTGCAACAAAAAATAACCTAATATTATAATAAAAAAAGAATTAAAGGATTAATTTTAACGAAAAAAAATAAAGTCTATTTATTACGTTAAAAACAAAACGTAACATTAAACCTTTCCCAAATCAAAACAAAAAAACCCAGCAACAAACTTAATTTTAAAAAGTTTGGTCCGTTTAAAATTAAAAAAGTTATTTTAAAGAATAATTACAAACTATTACTACCCAAAACCATAAAAATATATCTTATATTCCATATTTCCTTATTAAAATTAGCCCCAAAAAACGTCCCGTTTAAAAAAAACCTCGAAATCGAAAAAAACGATAACGAATATAAGATCGAAAAAATATTAAACTTTAAAAAAATTAAAAACAAAATCCAATACTTAATTAAATGGATAAATTACTTACCTAAAAATAACATATAAAAACCATTTAAATATTTAACGAATACGATAAACCTGGTTAAAAATTTTTATCGACAAAATCTTAACCGACCGTCTCCAGTACGGCCAAGGTCGTAAACGATAACGGCCCCCCTTCCAAATCCAAACCTTTAACGTTCCAGCCGAAAAAAATAAACGCTTTTACCGCAGCATCTATTTTAAAAACAAGACGTATTTGTTCCATTTCCATATAACGTTATTCTTTTTTTAACCTTTCCCGTTTTTCTAATTAATCTAATTTTAAACCTTTTTTTAATATTTTTAAGGCCCTTTTTTTAAAAAAATCTTATTAAAAACGTAAACATTTTAACTTACCAATAAATTCCTTTTATTTTTTTTTCTACCGGCATCGTAATTTATTTAATTCTTTTTTTGCAACTTTCTGGTACTTTAAAAAGTTATCCTTAACTTTTCGCTATTCTTATTATAATCGTTATTAAATTTCGTTCATTTTTTTTAACGAATTTATAGTTTCCGTATCATAAAAAGGACGTTAATAACGCGTATATTAATTACAATTTAAATATTCCAAGAAAAAAAAATAATCGGTTTAACCAAATCGAATATAATTAAAATAAGGAAAAATTTTAATTCCAAAAGTCCTAATTAAGTTAACGCGGGTATTACGGATATCGCGCTAATTATTACGTTATCTTTTTCGCTTTTCCTTTTTACCTGTTATGATAAAGTTAGCTAAAAAACTATAAAAAAACCCCTTTAAACAAAATAAAAAAATTACCTACGGTTTTTATTTTTGGGACAAAAATCTTTAGAAAGGGGAAATAATGTTATAATACAAGAATAAAGGTTCTTATCTTAAAAAAACCAGCCTCCGGAACCTAGTATAAGTTCCTTACGGTTAATTTCGGGTAAGAAAAACTTAGCTTTCTTTACGCCAAAACTTGGGGATCTGGTAAATCTGGTAAATTTAAAAATAAATCTAACAGATTTTACAAATTTACGGCATACTTATTAAATTTAGGATAGATATATAACGATCGGTTTTTTATATAAATAATTTTTATTTAATTTCGTTTTTTAGTTATTAATTTAAGCTTTTAATTAAAAAATAACTGTACCGTTTTTTAATTAAAGGAAAAGTCCGCAAATCTTTTTAACGAATACCTTATTTATTATGCTATTATTACCTGCAAATCAAGAACCCCCATTTCGGATACTGCTCATACCTCCAGGTAGATGTATGACAGGTTCGTTACAGCTATCAGGCTCTATTTTTAAGGTTTCTGTTTTTGTGGGTCTATTTATGGGTCTTTTATAGGTCGGTATCTAGAGCTACTGGTTTTTGGAAAGCCCTTGCTACAACCTTAAAAATAGGGCCTGATTTTAGTGAGGTAAGCTTTAAAGGGGCTGTTGCAAAAGGGCTGCAATTATTCGCATGTACCTTCGGTTGGCCTATGTAAAAGCTACACCTAATTTGGGTGGCGTGACTACTAGCGCGACCCACTGCTACCTGACAGTGTAATAAAAGTTTTGCCTGATACCATAGTAGGCCCAAGGTCCCTCCAAGCTCCCGTATCTCCAGGGGTCGAAAAAGCTTAATCGGACCGCGATAAGAGGTAGATACGCTAAAACGTCACACGGCATGGCACGTCAGGTACAACAGGTACGCGACATCGTAACTCTCATATATTGATTTTTCTAGCTGCAGAATAACTAATTCGAGAATCCGAATAGACGTGCTCGCTGGTTCTAGAACTTCCTATTTGATATTCGGGGAGCGATGCCATTTATATTTGGCGTTCGAATATAAGTATACGACCCCGTATCGTCCCTTTAGCATCCTACACGCCTCCCGACTCGACAGGTAATCTAATCGCTATAACCTCGCCGAGCAATGAGGGTGCCTTCGGTTCCTCTCTGTTCCTCCCTATGAACTCATAACCTTAATCTTCTCGAAAACCCGAGTCATGTCTATTCGTCGTGTCCGACTCGTTCTTGCCGTCGTGGGCATATGGCTATTTGCATCCTGGTACTTCAGTGGGCGCCCCAACCCGTTGCCGTTTCCGGGCCCTGGCGGGCAATCGGATTACAGCGAGATCCACTCCGATATTCAAAGGTGGGAAAAGCTTCCAACGCGGTATCCAGTTAAGAATCTTGCTGTCCTCCCCGCCGACAAGTCCAATGTTGAGATACCCCGAATCCAAGCGAGAATAAAACCAGGAGAAGATGCGGAGGCGAAGGAAATCCGGCTGAAACGGCTTGCTGCCGTCAAGGAAAGCTTTATACACAGTTGGGAGGGCTACAAGATGGCAGGTTGGCTTCATGACGAGGTTAGACCAGTGAGTGGGACCTTTAAGGATCCTTTTGGTGGCTGGGCTGCTACACTCGTTGATACGCTTGACACACTGTGGATCATAGGTCTCAAGGAGGATTTCGAACTTGCTGTTAAGGCCTGTGAGGAGATCGATTTTACCACCACCGCCACCCAGCTGATCAATGTCTTCGAAACTACCATTCGCTATTTAGGCGGGTTTCTTGCGGCGTACGAACTGAGTGAGAAACAATACCCAAGTTTGTTGCGTAAGGCTGTCGAGGTTGCGGACCTAATAATGTGTGCCTTCGACACACCAAATCATGCACCTATCACGAGATGGGACTGGCGGGCTTATACGGCTGGAGAAGCACAAATAGCTTCTCACAGCACCCTCGTGTCTGAGATTGGCTCGCTGAGTTTGGAATTGTCTAAACTGTCCCAGTTGACCGGAGACATGCAGTATCACGATGCCGCTCAAAGGATATCTGATCAGTTTGAAAAAGGCCAGCGCAAGACCTATTTGCCAGGCATGTGGCCTGTTTTTGTCGACCCGTCCAAGTCGCCAATGGAGTTCCCCGGGAACTCCTTCACTCTAGGAGGCATGTCGGATTCACTGTACGAATATTTTCCAAAACAATACCTGTTATTGGGTGGGCAACTGGCCCAGCCGCGTAAGCTCTATGAAGGGTTTATCGATGTTGCGAAGAAGCATCTACTTTTCCGTGCCCTGAACCCGGACAACAAGCCCCTGATGTTCTTTGGCGATGCGCACGTCAGGAATGGGGAGGTGAAAACAACAGCACGAGGACAGCATCTTACTTGCTTCGCCGGTGGAATGCTCGGAATGGCCGCAAAGATCTTTGACCGCCCTAGTGAATTGAAGATAGCGCAGCAGCTTACAGATGGTTGCGTATGGACCTACAACCATACTCAGAGCGGTATTGGACCCGAAGTCTTTCACTTCGTTCCTTGCGACCCGGATCCGGAGGGTAAGCACGTTTATAAGTTATTTTTACCAGTCCTTGGCCTGTCTTGGAAGTAGAGCGCGCTCGTTCCGACTAGGATTTGAGCCTCGAGGCATGGTTCAATTTCCCGCCTCACTCACAGGAACCGGCGATGTAGTGATTACTGACTTGTGGACACGATAGAGGATGATTGCCAGTGGAGCCAGGAGCGTTGGTTTCAGGGTCTGGGGAAGTACTGGCGGAATAAAATGAAGGATAAGAAGGAGCCTTCGAAGGATGAGATCGAAAAAATCATCGAACTCCACGACCTACCCCTGGGAATGGTCGATGTCCCCGATCGGCGTTACATCCTGAGGCCCGAAGCCATCGAGTCGGTGTTTATGATGTACCGCCTGACGGGCGACCCCGAATGGATGCACAAGGCCTGGGACATGTTCACGGCCATCGAGAAGCTCACGCGGACGAAGATCGCAGCCGCGTCGCTGGACGACGTCACAAAGGCGCAGCCGGCGCAGATGGACTCGATGGAGTCCTTCTGGCTCGCCGAGACGCTGAAGTATTTCTACCTGATCTTCAGCGATTTCGATGTCGTCTCCCTGGACCAGTGGGTGCTGAATACCGAGGCTCACCCTCTCAGACGTGCGGATGCTTAGCGTAGTTTTACCTGGTTACTAAAGTCGCGACCCCGTCTGTAGTTAAAAGCCTTTTGGAGATTCCGGTTATTGTGACTACGTTTAGACTGGTGTTGGCATGCTCGTAAGTGTCTATGCTGGAACGAATTATTATATGTCAATGGGGGCCGGTATGGTCATATAATAACGGCAGCAGCGTAGAGGTCCTTTCGCCACCTCCCGATCTCTTATATATAGCCCCGGATCCGGATATAGAGGTATAGTGGTGCAACCAAACATAATCAATAAAAGGAGATATTATGTTAAACCGTAAATATTAGCAGGTTTGAACATTACAAGTAATTTGATAAACAAAGTTCCGTAAAGGTTTAGCCCCGAAAGAGCCCGGCGAAGAGGCAGCGTTGGTAAACATTCTTTCGCCTGCTATTCTTTGTCTTTATCCAAATAAGTGACTCCGACTGGATATTATAACAGATTATAGAATGCTATAGCACTTAAGGAAGCATAAATGAAAACATCTAATTCTCTTTCGGTCTGGTCTTCTGGCCTCAGAATATGTACATCCTCTTGCCATGTTTATAATAAGTCAAATCTCTAAACCCGCTTTGGTAATTCAGCAAGCTAATACCGTCCATAACAAGAAATCAGTTGAAGAGAAATACCACCCCTATCCCTTAGAAGAATGCCTGCTCTGATACACCGACTGTGTTAATGAATCCGTTGTCGAATCTTCCACGCAGCAACTACGCCCTTCTCGCGGCCAACACCCACGAGTTGAACTTAGGAAGCTCCTCTATAAGGTGCCGTATGCCCCAGACCGAGGTGTCCGAATATACCTGAATCAAGGTTGATATAAGTCATCCCTGGGCCTGCCGGTTCGGAAATGCCACAGTCGAGCAACTCCGAATCGAATTAGGATGCCTGGCAGGAAGAGTGTGTGTGTGCTCCTAGACTCATCAAGTTTCGTATATGTGCAAGATGCCATATATTGACCGACTCGGCGCACGAGAATCGCATTCCCAGGCATGACATCCTAGATCATAAACCGTGCTGTATCTTTTCGATTGGACATCCTCCTATCTGTCAATGCGAAGATACTGTAGCTAGTCATGCCCTACTCGGATAAGCAGGTGAATATGCCATAACTCCGGCTCATATAGATCACCTTATACAAGTTGATTGCTATAGTGTACGCTGAGCACGTGAATGAATTACATTATAGCCACTGCTGTTCCTTGAGAGCGTAGGGTCAAAATTTACGTCCAGCCCAGGGAACCCGCATAACGAAGAAGATATTGACACAAGCGGTTGCCTTATGGCTTAGACTAGGGAAACGGATATATGAATACACTTGGCTCCTAATTCAGGGACAATACGAACAGGGACATCAGTAACATGGCTTTATCCAAGGCCCATGTCCAATAGTATCATCTGCACCTAATCAGCGAAGACGTTCTTGATGTGCCCCTTTGAGGTGCTAGCAGCCATGGTCGTCGCTTACTCACTGAGGGTTTTCTGTAGATGTGACTGGGAGTAGGTGAAGGTTGCTATCCTACTCATTATAACCGGAGGCTGTCGACTACCTATTTGAGCTCCCAGATGTATCCGATACCACCGGGTACGAGGCGCTACAGTTCTGATCTAATAGACTGGTTCTCGTTAATGGAGACGATATCCTTGATTCAGGAGTAGTCGCCATTCACGTGCGTCTACTATGGTACCTTGGCCGGTGCCGAAACTGGCTGCATTGATGAGACACAAATATCCTTCGGCGAAGGGTAAACTGGAGAGAGTATCATGGCCGGATGAGACATTCGCGACAATGCTGTCGGAGATTCCCTTTGATGTATAAGGTAGTAGGCTCCTCACGCTACCCTTCTACAGCATGCTACAGGAGCTCCTTTTTTCTGTCACGGATTACAATACACGAGTTGTGGACCACTCTTTATATATCCTTAGGAATGGAAGAAGGACACAGCCCGGCTTCCCAACCAGCATCTCATAGTCCCCTTAAACGCCGTGGTCTACACTCTTCTTCGAAAGCCCAGATCCAGTAACCCCCAGGTCTCATCCTCTCAGTGACGTCCAATTAGACCGCAAGGCTACCCTATTTGTAAGAAGGGGAGGCTGCTGAGGAGGCAGGACTCGAATCATGACTCTGTTGACGCCCGTACCCCAAGTTCTCTGCGGTTGCTGGTAGATAGGGGGTTTAGACAGTTAGGGACATTCGTAAGGCTCCCTGCCCTTGGGCTGATTGGTCGGGCAGGACCCAAGCAACATGACAGCATTACAAGAGCTAGGCCAGATCGTCTCCAGTTCGTGAGCGGTCGCGATAAGGGGAACCAGGCTACGGCTATGACTTAAGGCCCCCCCCCCTTACATGGTGTTTAATTAAAAGCATTGGGTACTATAGCATGGGCACCAAGTCAGATAATCTGTCCGGCGATGGCGTACGTGATCCTACGTCGATGTTCGCCACTGACCCGTAACCATGAAGTCATTTCTGCTACCTTAGGGAAGGACTTAGTTTCGCCCCCAGCCGGATAGGAGTACCGTCCACCCCAGCTTATTGTCGTCTTGTGTGGCTTGATGCTAAAAGGTTGAGTCAATGCAGCCTTGTCCTCGGTGATGCTTAGGAAGAGGTTGCTGGGTCAATTGGCAACCTAGCGTTTCCGCTTAGGTGCTGCATAGTCGACTTGGAGATCGGATTACTGTTGCTGACCCGAACCGCTGCAGCGCGGTAGACAGAGAGGCTAGCAGGCGGTTGTGCGTGGACCACAAACTAAAATCTCATATGTTGTTACTGCCGACTAGCTGACCTGACTTGGCGATGACAATGCCTAACGATGCCGCCTAAGCTTCGGTAAGTGGGAACGCGGACTAGGTTCCGCAGAGCGCAAGGAATACCGACGCTGTTTCCGCCTATGGCGGGCCGCATACCCAAGACTTTGGTTCCAAGTCTACCTGCAGCTTAACTGGGTTATCCCAGTGGCCTTCCTAAAAGAGACGGAATCGCTATGGTCTTCCGAGATGCCCATGGAGTCAAGATCAGACACTTGCGCGAGCTTGGAATAGGGCAGGGCAGCTGAACATGTCTGATTGGAGGGCGAGGTGGTGCGCTGCAACTGCAAATGCCCACGTGTGGACTCAGATGACCGGGGGGCCTGCGGATCTGACAATCTCCACCTAACTACCAGCTGGAGAGGGCTGAACAGGGCGAAAGCTGAACCGTATTACCATCCGGATCCTGAGGTGGAGGTAGCATTCAACAACCACACCAAGCATCACCTGAAACGTGCAACGAGCATCTGAGTGGTAGGCTGGCACGCGTCGATTTTCGTGAGGAGATGAAGTTTATGCAGGTACGGTAACATCTGATCACTGCTTGAGGCAAGCCAACTCCCAGATTCCCTATCCAGAAGGCTTCACAATGGGAACCACAGAGGCACTCCGAACAAGTCCTAGATGAGGCTTAATATTGGAGGGATAATTCCACACCCAGAGCGGTTCATTAATAACCATGATATTGAGACCAAGGCAAACCGCCTTGACTGGAGTCATAGTTGGAAGAAATACGGTCTCTTACACAAAACAACAATTCACCCCTTGACGCCACCGGCCTTCCCTTTGAGCATGCCATCCTCGTGCAGTTTTACATGTGGGGATGTCCGTGGCGTTTCTGCTGGATGGTAAGGCTGTATCGCTGTCCATTGGAGGAGATTCATGGCAGCAGCATGGAGATTGGCGAAAATGACGAATGCTCTCGGAGCTCTCCCCCCCTTTTTCGGGGGAACAGATAAGCGATCGACAACAATTCGAGAGCTAGTACTAGGCTCTGAACATTCCATCTCTTGACTGGCCCTTAATACCCGTGCCTTCCGTTCCGGTTGGGGAATCGAAGGAGGAGCCCCATAGTTCAGAATGCATGTCTTCTCAACTGTAATAATGACGAATTGTTATAGGGATGGTACCCACTGGGGCTGTCGCCCTGGATTCCTCCATGGGGGGCGCAAGGGGCAGGAGCATTTATCTCATGGTGCCAAGGTGAATTGGGAGGATCTCCCCACATCATTGGCGCCCAGAGACTAGAACGAGAGCAGTAACGTTTAGGGCATAGCGTGTGATCGACAGCGGGAGCGGGTGGCTAGTCGCTACGGGGCCTGCTGAGGGTTATTTAATCGGGCAGCACTAAGCCGTTAATCGCCACCTCTTGCGAGATTCAACAGGATTTCCAAGGGATACGAGACTCCAGATAGGGACTGAACTGGGAGAGGGTCAACGTCAGAGAAACATCTTGAGGATTCAGGGGTCCGGTTAATCAGTTATTAGTTCCCTACATGCAGCCTTTCCGCACCGTCCTCACAACTGGGTTCTGGGACCCTTGTCGCGAGAGGCCATGATATCATAACCTGTTAAGCACTAGTGAACAGTGGCTGAGTGGTGTGTCGTGATTGGTCTGGGAGAAGCCTCAGAAGCAGTTTTTGCTGGTCCATAAGCTGCGCGAATTGGCCAATTAACTCTAATAAGATACTTGAGACCTCTCCAGCAAATGGCCTGGTCTAGAATCCTGGCTACGGAAAGAAGAAGTCTTCCGTGGTACGAACCAATATACCGGCAACTCTACCCCAGCATAGTAGTGCATATACGTAGGTCTGAAACAAGCTGATGTCTAATTCGTCTTCATATAGGTATGGATATATCAAATCAGCGGTAATTCTCCTTAACAAGTACCCTGCAACGCATATGCTTATATCGTGTCATCGCCATTCATAAAATGCAATACAAGTACGTATATAATAATAACAACTGCCTGCCAAGTCGCTCGCAGCGACAGAAGTGCACCTGGGCGGCCATCCACCATGCTAGCCAAGGTTTTAGTCGTCCGTTATGCTGTTTGTCCTTCCGCACCCGATCGACGCCACATAGTATTGCGTACAGTACATGATTGGTGTCTGAGAATAGCCAAGGGCTCTTCGCGTGGTCACACGGCGGCTACCATCGACGAAAAGCCCGACAGCTCCTTGGGGAGGAAAGGGCTAGGGAAATCAAAAACGCTTCTTGGATATTGGTCGATCTCCCGTGAAACTGGAGCATCAGGTCCCCGAAGCGCGACCTGAAGCCCGATGAATACTACCCTACTACATTAATGTACTGTTAACTTGCTCTCGGTGCCCCTCAATCGAATAGTGACCATCAGCAAGAAAATGCGTCTGCCGGCGACATATGCCACGTGCTCCTATTAGGGGGCTCGATGTTACCCTTCTGATCATTCTATGTGATAGTCCATGTGCGGGGAAGAGACACAGAATATCTCGCGACGGCCTGTACGGAGAAAGGCTATGGGCATATGTGTTGGGAATTCGCCTGCTTCCGTCAGGTGCGTCCCGTCTCGTTAGTTATAAATCTTAGCGACTCTGAAGTTTCCGCCATGAAGCCTTATGCTTCTCAGAAGGAGCAACTCTTGTTCGCATAAGGGTGACTGGTTCCGGGATCCATGCATAACAAGTATTTATACTTCATATTGATGTATAAGCGATCCAGTCAACTGATACGAGAGTTGTTTGGGTTTAATAATAGCTACTTGTATCACCCAATCCCCCCTACTGGCCTTGTGAAGACCTAATGCGCTCCGGGCAAATTGATGCAAAAATAAGTATTTTAGTGGCACTGAGAGCTGGACCCGACAGAACGGTTAACCTCGAGCTGCCGTGAACGTCACTTATTAGTATGCGCCTGGCGTTCGGCGGCTTGTGCCGGCGACGGTTAGCACCTTAATGTTAATTCTAACTTTAATATTATATGTGGATTACGAGATATAGTTGCCTGGCTCCGACGGAAGGTCCGTATCTATCTGGGCATGTCAACCAAAATCAAGAACCCTTTGACATTCATAAGCGAGACTATCGTGCCTGTGGGTGATATCAGTTCCAGTATTGCGGAACGCTGATCTGCTATCCCACCAAATGCCCTATTCCCCATGGTGATCACAATTCGACAGCGTTCAATAATACTCTTTGCTGCGGGGATCTTAGCAACCTTGAGGGGGTTTTCTTGTCTTAATACATACTTTGTATAGGCCAGGATTTTGGCCCCTAGATAGTACATACTTGGACCCAGTCATTAAC
The DNA here is from genome assembly GCA_004155925.1 of Monosporascus sp. MG133. Taxonomy (NCBI): domain Eukaryota; kingdom Fungi; phylum Ascomycota; class Sordariomycetes; order Xylariales; genus Monosporascus; species Monosporascus sp. MG133. The sequence continues at coordinate 44,384 of QJNX01000241.1, forward strand.
GCCGGGTACAATTCCTGGAGGGGGGCCTCGCTGCAAACTCTGGAAGCCGTGATTCGCAGCCATCAGGCCCACAAGGTGAGTGAGATTTTAGTTGGAAATATGGTTGTGGGACCCCAACAACCAGGGGTTTCCAAACAGGGTTAACAAGCTGTTACCAATCCCACGGGAACCCGGCGTTCCGGGATGTATTTGACTGGATACCTGGCTTTTGAAGGCCATCGTAGATCCCACGGGCATCCGACGTAGGCTGGTTGATTGGCAATAGTCCCGCGGCCCCTGGCTTGGGACAGGGACAGTTGACACATCGGCAAGTTCTCCATGATTTCCAAGCGTGGGCTTGATGCAAGTTGAGGGCTAGGCCTAAGGCACGTTTGGCATGTTCTAAACTCGTCGTTCCTAAGTGCTGTGGTCGCTTCGGGTTGGTTTAATCAAACCCGTTGAAGAGGTGCTGCCGGAGTCGTTATAAAGTCGGGCACCGAAATGTGAAGCGTCGTCGCGAGGTCACCCGAGTCTGAACAAACATCGTTGTCTAGGTAATCGGGAAATGCGGTGGTTCAATCCCGTGCACCCGTCACATCCCGGTTACCAAATACAGCGGGACTTACACCGGGCCATATGGACTTCTGAAAAGCTTCGTGACCGGCTGAGACGGGTATCTTCAGATAGATGTCATTTTTGTCAACAGAAGTATGGAACATCTCCGGCCATCCTGGAACCCATCCGTCTCCTCATTCGGACAACTTGGTTCTGGGGTGGATAATCATAGGTTATTACAACATAGGATGGTGACTTGGGAAGACGATGCGGCCGCTCTGCCACCCCTATCTTTCTTTCGTCCAGGTGCTGTATGGGGCACATATTCCCCTTGTAGAAGCTCTGTTCTTGCTTAAACCTGGACCCTATTCTTTGGAAACGACATTAATCATGAAGATCATCACATTGAGAGGGTTGCCCGGTTCACCTGCTTGTGCCTGCTCGTTAATTCCTTGTATTATTTTGTGTATACTAGGATCGCAATCCCGACACCGGTGAAGATCAGAACGCCGGGTCAACCGTATGTGGCGCGCTAATACGATAACTTGGCGGGCGACTCGTCTAGTAGCGATTGACCTGCTGAAGATTGGCACTACTGTAACCTTTCGCTCGCACACCGCGGTTTCTCAATTAAATGTTTTGTAATCAACATGATGTTCCTAGTCTATACTGGCCCACTCGCGTCTTCCCCTTAAGCTGTACGGAATATGAAACTTTCGCGTCGTTCTAACACGCAGGCATCTACCATCTACAAAGGGGTTCAAGGAATCTGGATGGACTTGTCACTTGAAAGTATTAACCGATCATGGACTACCACTTTCAACATGGATCCTCCCTAGTCCTCTCCGTCCCGGGGAACTATTACGGCTTGTTGCATAACAAGGTCCAGGAGGGTGACCCTTAATCCTCTCGGATTCTGCGTTGATTCGCCTGATTTCTTGGCTGCGTTTTATGAAATCCATGCGATGTCCGCTGTAAGTGGTTGCGCATTTTGAAATTCCAGACGAGCGGGAGTTGTCGGCGTTCGCGGGCAAAATACCTAAGCCTTGCATCTCAGCTGCCTTCTTTTCTCGGAGCTACGATGGATTGGGAACTGTGCATCTATGCTTGTCGGATTCAATAAAATGCCTAGCTCCCCGCACTGAAAAATAAGGCCTGGTCAGTGCATGAGGGGGGATCGGCATGGTGAACTATACTCTGTGAAGAACCGACACGATACATGCACCTATCAAAGATTCCAGATACGGATATGTACGTAAGGTACCTACTCCCAGGAAGTATCTGATTAGCTCTAGTCCCTTCCGATTACAAGAGGTAGCTGTATCTACTATGCCTTACGGACTATGTGGTCAATACAGTCGATTCATTCATCTATCGAAGAGGATGATCTGCGTAGTGCATGGATCGCGCCTACTTTGACTGAGATCCTTGGCGGCTCTTTTGCGTCAGGTCAATTAATAAGGGCATTGGTTTTCTTTAGCAATTCTGCCTTGCGAGCTTGGCCGAGAGTAGCGGGTGTTTTCTTAAGGATAGGGTAGCCGGGACTGTCTTAACCGTTATTATGTACATACATACTTTCTTGCCTGTCACTTTGCAGTGGTACATGTATATATACTAATGAAACTCGTAAATAGGTACCCAGCACTGAGAAAGCCGGGCGTACGTTGGCATGCATGTAAGTACCAAGTACCTTTGTAGATGAGAATGTAAGGGTCCCGGATATGTAGCTACTTATGTGCACAGATATGTATGTGGGGGCTTGCCAAGCGATATACTACCTACTAGCGCTAGTACCTGGGAACTGACTGCGCGGGAGACGTTTTTGCTATATGGCGCTAACCTGATCTGACTCGGTCCATAGATGTTCTCGCTAAAGTTATCTTCTTTCGACTTAAGGCGCCCCAGCGCCCAGGCGCGGGCAGAACGCGTCCATTCGACATGTGTACGTCCCCTGGCTCCTCGATCCACACGTGCTCGGTTGGGAACTTAATATCGTTCTCAATCAATGCCAATAAGGCGTACGCGAAAGGCGTCGATAGACAGGGTCACATCGTAGGGCAGGGCGGAGCGGCGGTCTGCCGGTGACCGAATTACATTACCACACCACGCTACACTCTAGAATGAAAAGCGTTGATTCTTCACAGCCACTCCTACTGGACGGCCACGTGGTGAATAAGATTGCGATGTTCATGATGGACGGTAGATACTACCCGAGACGATGTGTCTAAGTCCGTGTTCGTTACCGGCGTATAGGGCTGTGCCGTGTTAACAGGAAAAAGCATCGCTGCACACTTCGCGACTGCCTAGTAGGTAGGAAGTAAGTAAGTACGGAGTACATGCAGCAACCAATATCCACCCTCAGATTCACTGAGCTCTACGATTATCCTCGAGAAACTCACCACAAACATGGTTCATAGTGACTATATTGGAAGGCTCCCTATTTGTAATCCCAGGACTACATAGTATACAGTCGAGCTTTATCTCTACCAACTAGTTTTATGTTTTGACTGTTCACCCCCTGAGGCATATCGCCGGAAGTATGCCACGTGAGACGCTTCCATATAAGATGTGGCTTGAACCGGAATTTCGGGGATGCCGCCTTGGCAGCCTTATATGACATCAGCCACATCACAAATAAGAGCCCAGTTGTCGTCGGGGCTCTCCCCTGCATATTACGCCCGTCAACATTTTCGTTAGCTTGAGGCGGTATCGTTGACGCAGATTTCCTCGGAGTAGCACTGCGGTGGACGAATAAGTTATCAGCCATATGCATAGATTTCTCCTTTAACTGAAGTAAACAATTAAGCACTATCAACTGTAAGACCGCTAGCCACCACGTGAAATGCTCGCTTGAGTCACCTGCAGCCTCCAGTTCTGGAGGCCTGCAAGACCCAGGAGGAATGTGACCCCAATACCTACCTGCCGTTACGCGCCTTGACCGTGCATCCCGTGGTGGCAGCAGCCCCCATGGTGAGCATTAGCATAACACATTGAAGTTGATCAAGCCGTCGGAACCGAGCGCTGCCGACTATCCCTCGCGATAATAGGACTCACTCTTGCTCTATTTTAGCTTGAGCGCATGATTTCCATCAATCCCGATTTTCACGTCGTACAACAGAACAGGCAGGGTTCCTCTGGAGCAGATGCAGCCGTCAAGCTTGAGGAGATATCGCTGCACACACCAAATGGGATACCCCTGTGCTTATTTTCCGACCCCTGGCCCGGAGAGATATCATGCCGCTTCCCAATCATCGACTTCCCCCAACATCCCTCCCCCCACCTCCTCTGCGGCTCTTCTGAAAAGATGGCCCCCAATCCAGGCAGGTGGTCACTGCGCTCCGGCTTTGCATCAAGTAAGATAGCAAACCCCCTTTTCTTCCACGGGATACGTATTCGGAGACCAATCGCGCTTCAGAGAGGCCTGCATTAATTGAAGGATGAATGCAATAGCCCCAGGCTTGTCACGAGCAGCAAGGCGACCAACGGCAGCGCACTTTTGTATCTATTCGCGAACTACGGATAATATGCGCGTACGTGATAATAACACATGCACTTGGCGGCGCTTGGGGTTACGGCATCAAGTCTTACTGTTGCAGTGTTCTGGAAGCCGTCTTGGAATCAGCCTGCCTGCATTTGCGTGGTAAGTGTAAGTAAGACATGCAGGACCCTCCATCTCTTCTCATGGAGGTGGCTTGTGGCACAGCACGTTCTACGATAACGCAAGCCTGCGTTTTCATAGGGCTGAGTACCTTCTACTCCGTAGGCGGCGCCAGTACTTCGTACATTTCTTATGCAAAAAGACCCGTGCTTAGACACGCTGGATCGGGTATTCTCTGCGATCAAGCCGTAGGCACTTGCCGGAGCACTATGCATGGGATTATATAACTCTGAAGGAGTCTTATCTTTTCCGGCTTCAGGAAAGGATTCTGTGTGGGGTCTTCACGCGATGCGATGGGGTCCGTGATGACGGGCTCCACGTTAGCGGCAGGAAATATCGGTATCCGGATCTGTGGAAGCTTAAATCATCGTAATCGGCATGTCATCCTCTTGTGCACGAAGCAGCCTGCCAAGGCTCCTGAAGCATACGGGCCTGAACGAAGATATGAAAAGCATGAGGCCGGCGCAGTTCAAGATTGCGGATATCGGGCCATAGTGAGATGCGGCTTAATCCAATCACAGTCGTCATTCAAGACGTGGCTCACCACGTGCTGGTTGATTGACTTCTGAGGCTGGTGACTTTAAGAAGTCTAAACGGGAAAATCACGTGCAGCCGGAACCTATTTTTGGCATTGGTACAGGGCTCGGGGACCTACTATGGTATATTGGACGGTAATATGGATCCCCGCGCTCGTAGCTTGACCAATGATGAGCCCTCGGGGTACTTGAAACAGTTGACTGAGCTACCTCCTTTTCGAAAGGTAAAGACAGATGTCGACATGTCATTATGCCACTGGGTTATTGTGGTTTCACTGGCACTGATAAAGCTTGATAAGTCATGTTAAGGGTCATGCTATATTTCCGTAAAGGGAAACTATTGAATCACATTGTTGATTGACTGAGCCTTGTGTAACTCTCGTCAAGGTTACTTAATGATGGCATAATCATCATGCAACCCAAGTTGAATGATGTAAGCCGCAGTATGTTATACCAGCACCCTCCCGTAATTCCTACAATGTCCATTCTGAATTGCGACTGGATAGAATACGTCTTCGAAAACTCGTCACAATGAGTTATTTGTTCTGATACTCCGTATTGCAGAATCCGACCACTCTGCTCGTCGGACATATGCGAAGCGAAATTAGGAATAGCCGCTCCTGAAAGCAGCTGAAGTCTGCAAAGGCGCTTGAATAGGACGCTTATTTGATCGAGCTTTACCGTTGCTATGCAGCGGAGCCAACCGAACTTGGATATTATTGTCCATACCTTGATAGATAGGATGATGGAATTATGCAGCCAATATAGCCAATGCAACGCGCAGGAGCCAATCAACATCCTTAATCAGTACCCGGCAGGCGGGTTGATGATGTGTGGGTGCGACAGAAGAATAATAGAAGGGCAGTGCAAATTAGGTATATAACGTACAGTGGAATTGTGGAGGGTCAGGGAATTTTGGGATTGGGCTCCCTCTCGAAGCAGGGGCTCAGAACCCCATGACACTGCATGCTGAATGTCGGCTGTGTGCAGCACCGATAATCTCAGGACGATCTGCAGAAAGCTGTTGTTTGGTCGAATTGTTTTGGAAAGTAAAAATAACCTCGACAGGGATAACTTCATTCATTACTATTGGCAGCAACAACCGGTTCAGCATCGTCCTAACTTGTCACCCCCTCAATGCCGGGATTGTATCTCATCGTAGTCTCGGACCCACACTTGTGATTAGCTAAGTTGTCGGGCCTCAACCGTCGAGAACTGGCCCTCGGGCGGTTCCCGAGCTAAGCGCGCTACGGTTGACGGTTGAAAGCCTTATTGTTATTATTCACTTTGTTCCACTCATTTCAGTAGTGCCCTCCGTTTGAGAGACGAGATAGAGGCGCGGCGCGTCTATCCTTCAAAGAAGTAAGATATGTTCTTACGGAACCCTGCCAATATGCCCCACCTCTTAGATGTCTCGGCTTCTCTTTGTTCGCTCGTTCTCGGATGACACTTGGATGAGTCTCTCTAGCTTAGTAGTAATGCTTGTGCATAGCAGACGACCTTTTAACTTAACTCGCATACTTCGTAAGGCAAGCAATGAGATAGCTCTTGAGCTGGGCTAAATTCTACTGGGTTAAACTGTTGTGGGTGTCTCACCTAGGGTACGAATTTGTTGGTACCAGTCAGGGAAGAGAAAGCAGAAGGAGAAGAGCAGCCTCAGATTTAAGGGCAGGGTACAGTATCCGCGATCAGGTACTTGTGATACCCGAGCAGTTGAAACATCTTAAAAGGAGATCCTATATATGACCCCTGTTTAGTAATAACCTTGGCTCTACCAGCACACCCAGAGCGCACAGTCAGAGAGATGTATGATGCGATTATGCGATGGCCTAGTCTTTACACCTAAAATGTATGACATACAGCGCACATATGTATACCCGGCGGCGACTTGACATGGCCCCTGACCGCCATGCTAGTTGTGAAGGTCTGTACTTGGGACTCCCAGAGTAATATACATCTTGCAGTTGGACTGTTTACCTCACGATGGTGATGATGATTTCTCCTACCGGACGGAAATACACATTGGCGTGTCCAAGCCCCCCCTGTGAGGCAGAAGACATGGGAATGTCCGACTGGCGGGTTCCCCCTTGGGTCTCGCTTCTTGCCCGTATCGGCTACGGCAGGGGTAGCATCCGCAAGCGCATTTTACTCCACAGGTCAGGATGAGAGATTTGGTAGGGGACTCCGATTTTTTTCTTCTCTATTGCTGCGCGGAATCTTGGCACTCTTGTGGCCTGGTAGGTAGAGAGGCTTGTGTGCATTGGGCGAAGATATGCAAACTGGCGAGGGTCTTGGCACCAATATGGTACTGGTCCCAAAGAAAGTACATGTGGAGTCTAAGACAACTGCAAAGGACTTTTGCTCTTTTCGGGTCCCCCATTGCCTGGAGTTGGCTCCCCAGGCACCGATCGTCCCCAAGAATCTCATGTTTTAGTGTTTATAGAGCACTAAAAGTTAGATTTCACATAGAGAGGTAGGTGGAAAATAGCCGTTCAAAACATCATTCCAAAATCCTGCATGTACATGTCTGTTGATATTCTGACGCGCTCCAATATACTCCCACAAGATACGACGCAAGTCGGAGATGGGAAACAATCCGATGCCTTTTTCGTCCGGCGCTGGCAGGACTTCGAGGGCACCGACGCCATCCCATGGTCCAGGCCCATTCCGCGTAGCGTCGATGTTGATGAGCGACAGGACGACCAATATTTAAAATGTCGTTAAATTTGTGGTATAGCAGGGTCAAACCTTGTACACCTCCAGTAGGCGGTACCTTCAATCATCCCCTTCGATAGTCCACTTTTGCTCCAGATATACTACATAGGTATGCATGTATATCGGTAGGCAGCTGTAGCCAAGTACACACAGCCACTGCCTGACAACACACACATTTCCAATTCTCTCACCGGGGTCTAGCCCCCCCAACAGCTCTGTACCATCCGTGTCTACATCCCTTCTCTTCTGTACGTACGAAGTGGAGTACTTCGTACCTAGTACAAGATACCTTCCAACTTGAAAGTGTAAGACATGCATCAGGGTCACCCCTGTCGATTTTTGCGATGTGCTGGAATCGCCTCTCTCTGGCATCTGTCTGCCCTACGAGACCAACCCACTCTTAAGATCCCCGTATTATTGTATGTACGTGCATATGCGCAGCAGAACTAGACGCGGCTATGTAATTTCTCTGCCAATAAGTATATGAATCTCTGGGCCCCCGAGAACCTCCCAAAAGTGACCAGACTCCATCGTCAGTATTGCCAGCCAGACGACGCCGACCCATTGACTCACTCTTTCTTGTTCTTACGGGCAACAATAGGAGCGAGTACACAGTATCCATAACTGCTCGTATCTTAGTGTGATCAGGGGAGATCACCATTCCAACGGTCCGTGGTCACTTATATAGTATTCCTTGGGCCGTTTCAGTCCAGATCCGAAGTCTTCAACAGAAGAAGAAGAGCATCAATATTACGAAAACTCGTCCTTACGCGAAAGTAAACATAAGCATCCAGTCTCGCTGCTCCTGGGTCTTGCACCTTATATATAATTCCCGGCACACGCTTCCCTCCCTTAACAACTAGACCCTCGGCCTTCTTTAGCTCACTTAGACGGCTCTTGACCCCACTACGGAACACCTTGACCATCTTCGGGCATGAGCTGAGTAGCATACGTGAGCTATTCTCCGGACTGATATCGTCGGCTTATCAAGACGGACGGACGTGGAGATCACCAGCTTATAGCTTGTGGTTCTGCTACTTCTTCACCGACATCTCCACCACATATCTTAGGATATCCACCTAAGCCGCAACAATGGCCTTGATAGCGGAGCAACCAACCATCATGTTTCGGCGCCCTAACCACAGCGAACGAGATTTCATGCTGTACCCAGAGCCCCCTTCACACTCTGGCTACGCCTCGCCTCCGCTGGACATGGACATGAGCCCAGAAGCCTATGGCATTCCTCAAGGTGTACCGGAGGGATTCCTCCCATCAGCATACGAACCGGTATACACCGACGCCACGCATTTTATGGTCAAGAGCAGAACTTCCCCTCGAATGTACCCCGACGACGGCGAGCTGCGGATGCCCTCCAACCTCTCAACCGCGTCGGGCCCATCCGCACCCAGCTCTACGGTGGGCTCGCCGCATTCGAATCCTGGACAGCTGGCGTTTATGCCAGAGTATCAGCACACCGGTCTGGGTGTGAGCCCAGCTATTGTCGGCAATGGCGAGTATTTCCACAGTACGGAATACTCATACTCGGGCCCGGGCATGGAAGAGTTCAGCATGCCCCTTGATGGCAAGCATACCTTTGTTGGTAAGTTGGCGCAAATTTCACGGACTACCATATTTCCTTCATGCACTATTTTTTATTCCACTTCATGTATGGGCGCGGTGCCCAGTTTGGTAGTCGATAAAGGTGTGACCGATCTTGTGTCGCCTGTTTCGGTGTGCAATTCCGAATCTGGCTATGTTTTACCATGGTCTGAAGCTGGAGCTGGCGACGAATTGGTTGCTTCTCCCAATACTTTTCTCAGTTATACCAGAAAGCTGTGGCCGTGCATTGGGTGCTAACTCTTTTGTGCCCAGATCCATCGTTAATTCAACCCGAACTCCGAGGACCCATACCACCCCAGATGCAGGGATACGACACCATTTCCCCCCAAAATCATTACCCTAATTCTCCAGCTCTCTCCGTCTCGGGCGCCGCGTCCCCCCTAAGGACGGATTCACAATCGCCCTATATGCAAAGCTATCAGCAGTACAGCCCTTTCGGGATTCCTCCGCAAGCTGGTAGACGTCCCAGTCTATCAAGCTTTGATCAATTCGTATATAGTGGAGATGAGGCGAAGGAGAAGCAGAAATGTCCCCACCCCGATTGTGGGAAGACATTCAAGGATCTCAAGGCTCACATGCTGACGCACCAACTGGAAAGACCGGAGAAGTGCCCTATCCAGACGTGCGATTACCATGTCAAAGGATTTGCGAGGAAATACGATAAGAACCGCCATACCTTGACCCACTATAAGGGTACAATGGTGTGCGGTTTCTGTCCGGGATCGGGTTCAGCGGCTGAAAAGTCGTTCAACCGGGCGGACGTATTCAAGCGGCATTTGACGGCCGTCCACGGTGTGGAGCAGAACCCGCCCAACTCGAGGAAGAAGATGACGTCAGCCACGGCTAACACCGGCAAGAAGCTGACCGGCTACGCGTCCGATGCTACGGGAAAGTGTTCGACATGTTCGGCCACCTTTTCCAATGCTCAGGACTTTTACGAGCACTTGGACGACTGCGTGCTGCGCATCGTCCAGCAGGAGGACCCCGCCGAAGCCATCAACGCGCAACGGTTGGCCGAGGTTGAGAATGACAAAGAGGTGCACCAAACGTTGGAAAAGAATCAACTACCTCTTACGATGCCACAGACGACTTCGACCTCGGACGACGAAGAAGACGAAGAGATGGCCGAGGGTGATGATGCTTTGAACGAAGAATTCGGAAGGAAGAAGAACACGTCGCCGGTAAAGAGGAAGGGGAATCCTCCCAACGGCGTTCAGAAGTCAAGGGGTATGACCCATTCTCGAGGGGGTGTCGCTCTGCACACCAAGAGCAAGAGTCGCAAGAACCGACGCGACTATCCTTCATCATGGGGATTCGATAAAGGGCAGATGACCAAGAAGAAGCGCGTCATCGCCGTTTTCGATGGACAACGCCGACTAGCCAAAGACGACATGATGCTCTCGACGGAAAACGAAGTTCGGTTGCAATTAACCGATGGGAAGTCCTATGTCACTGATCTTGACGTCCATACCCTGAAACGTGCTGAAGGTTTCCTCAACGCGACAGAAGAGGAGAAGGGCATCTGGATATCGGACGATCCGACGGAGGAACAAATGCAACGCATGTTGGAGATGTCCCAACAATGAGAGGGCTTGTATTATATACCCCTTCGCCACCTCAACCCTCACTCCTTAAACCTCAAGACACCTCCATCATAAAACATTCATAGAGACGACGCATCCGAGAGCATGATTGGCGCAACGCGGGGACTTTGTTATTTGGGACGAAAATTACTTGGTAATGACATGGTCTAGGCAATGGTATATCACTGGGCCTGCAAAAGAAGCGGATGGCTGGGGCCCTCTTGATTTTGACGAGCATTTTTCTTCTTGCGCCGTTTTCGAGCGGAAGATTTTCTAACGTGGGCCTTCTGATGCCCATTGACTCTTCGATTTTTCTCACCACGGCGTGTGATGAAATGATACCCTGTTTATAATAGTCTTCCCTCATTCATATAGCGGCGCTGCAGAACCGGTTACGCATCATATGGGGTCTTCCGCATATATTAAAGATCTAATCTCGCTTCAAGATGTATATCACATTTCGCGACCCTCTCTCCCTGTACCAGAGATTGATAATTGCCTGCAAATAGCGCCTTTGACATGAGAGATACTTCTTCCCGAACTTATGGCTCTCCCTCTGGTACACTTGTGTATGTTGAGTTTTCATAAACCAGCAACCACCGTGCTCGCCCGCCCCCAAGCACCCCAAGTCGGAACTTGGCGGGCTCTTGGCCGTCAAGCATCTACTGTCATCGTGAGGCCCACCACACTACCATCGCTTGCGGTTATGGGTCTGACCTGCTTCAGCCGGACGATCATCCAAGCTGGTGGACCTCAAACTAGTACTGTCGCTTCCGCGCGGATAAAACGCGATCAGGTAGGTTTAGACGCCCAATCTGCACAAGGATCTGCACCTTCCAGCGGAGGTCTTCGCCAGTCATGCGAAGCGGCTCCCTCCAGATGCTACGCGACTCATTTGCTAGACTAGACCGTGGCTGTGTGTATTGCATACAGGTATGTGCACGCACATAGCATGTATCTGTGCATCTTCAGGAATAGGGGAAGCGGGGTTGGGAAGCAAAGGTCGGCTGCGTCTTGGTACATGCAGAATAACGTTAGCTGCTCGCCTGACGCCGCCGTAAGACGGGGGGCTATTCAGTTCCTAGGCTTCTTCCCCTCTCCTGTCACGACCTGTCTGCTCCGGGCACCTACCTATCTGCTGCGGTGCGACACTGCAGGTCATGCATATTGGGGGACGGCATCGGGAGTGGTTGCTAAACTTAGAAACCACGAGGCAACCAGTCCGCGCCCCTTACCCCTCCTGCGGTGGCAGGGCACCTGGCCCATTCGAGCCACCACCAATCACCACCACCTAGGAAGAGATTCTTCGGGTGTGCCAGCGGTGAACGCCGTACGGCAAAATGAATCCACTTGTATCGCTACCTTACGTATCTACTAGGGAGGTACAATGCGTAGATATGGATGAGGTGCCAAAGCTGATTGATGTTCTTCGCCAACCCCACACACACCATACACAGAAAGCTGGACACTCGCACTTATTGGAACTTTTGATGCAATAATAATAGATACGAGAGCACCATCATCGATAGTACCCGAATGCTAACTTTGTACGGAGAATTAGCTCATGAGAGTCCAGGAGACCCACGTTCTTATTCAGGTGGTGAGGGAAGAAATGAAAGAAGAGCGGGGGGGGCCTGAAGGTGAAGTACTAGTCGCAACGGTATATCGCCGTTGCAAGACTAAACTCCTCTCTCACGACTGCTCTCTACATGCGTAGTGTACCTCCTCCCCCTGCTTGCCCGCAAATGTAGGTACCGTTTAGTTCTCCCAAAACATCTGTATATGTGCGATTCTCGAACTCCGACGGGATGACTACAGGTAGAGCCAAATAGTTAGGTTCGATTCCTAACAGCGCTAATGATCATCGCTATTTGGCTCAACTATGACGCCCCACGATTAGTGTCCCACTACCAGATATATGGCTCCTATCATGTGATTCCTATTTCCTCCCTATTTCAAGTATGCCCATAATTAGATCCGTAAGATAAGTAGCTTTAACTTGTTCTTCCCTATATTTGGATATGCACGCACCTGAGGTTAACTAGTAGATAGTAGCTGGGTTTATTTTTGTTTCATTAGGTTCTATAGGGCGAACTCTAGCGTTAGTGGATACCTACCTTTATTCTATATACAGTAACGCTAGTACTTCCCCGCTAATGCTTTACCCCTCCATGGCTGAATCAATTTTATCAAACTCTAGGAAAACAAAACAAGAAAAAGGGGGGGAAAGGTAGCGACGTCAATTCAGCCCTGCCACCCTGCTGGATCGCCCAGAAGCCTGTAATAATCACCCACTATTGATACTGTACGGCAGCTGAAAGACACTCGCCTCCCGAAAACCCGGCCCCTGTAACCTTCAGCCTATCCGTTCCGTTCCGTGACCGTTCCGTCTTGTCGGGTTCTCGTTCCCGGTGCCTGGTCTTACTAGCCTGCCCCCTATCCGTCTATCCCGTGCCCGTCCGCCCGCCACCAACGCCGATCTCACCTCCTCTCCCATTCCCACCTTTCCCGTTCCATCCAATTCCAGACCCACAGAGAAAAAGATAAGGAAAGGAAACGCAAGGAGGGGGAAAAAAGAGACGAAAGAAAAGGAAGCAGGGAAACCCGATTTAGAAAAAGAACGAAAAAAGACATTTTTAATTTAAAGATAAAAGAAGAGGGAAAAACCGAAAGGAAAGGGGGTCGGCGTGAGTGAGATGGCGCTCATAAGCCGGCTCGCGCTCATGGACCCGGAGTCGGCGGAGCCCGAGGACATCCTGGGCGAGTCGCTGGCCGTCATCTTTCCGGACGACGTGGCGGTGCAGCATTGGGACCCGGACCACGCGCTCGCGTGGACGTCGCCGCACCTGCCGCGCCCCCTGCGCCTCGCCCGCACCGAGCCCCCTGACCGCGACGACCGCTACCTCTTCAGCCACTACCTCTGGAACGCGAGCCTGCTGCTCGCCGAGCTCGTCGAGGCAGGCACCCTCGGCGTGCCGCTGGCCGCCCCTTCGGGGCGCGGGGCCCCGCCTCCCCCGCGTCCTAGCGGTGGCAGTGGCACGGGGACGTCCGCGCGCCGGGGGAGCCACGAGGCGGGGGGAGTGGGTGATGCGGAGAAGGAGGAGGCGGGCGATGACGACACCGGGAGCGGAAGTGGAGTCCCCCTTCCGGAGACGGGCAGCAACAATGTCCCCGCCAACCGCCAACCACGGGAACCCGGAGAAAAGGCCGCCGATCTGAGCATCTTCAGCGTGCGCGGCAAGCGCGTCCTGGAGTTGGGCGCGGGCGCGGCGCTGCCGAGCCTCGTGGCCTCGGTGGCGGGCGCCGCGGCCGTGGCGGTGACGGACTACCCGTCGCCCATCATCATCGAGACGCTGGCCCGCAACGTGGCGGCCAACGCCGTGGCCGCGAACTCGCCGCTGTCGCCGCCGGCGGCCTGCCCCGCCGAGGTGCACGGGCACGAGTGGGGCGACCTGTCGTCGCCCTTCGCCGCGCGCGGCAGGGGCGCCTTCGACTGCGTCATGTCATGCGACTGCCTCTGGATGCCTTGGCAGCACGTGAACCTAAGGCGCTCCATCGGCTGGTTCCTGGCTCCCGGACCCGAGGCGCGCGCCTGGGTCGTCGCGGGTTTTCATACGGGACGGGTGCAGAGTAAGTGGAACTATTTTTGATACCTGCCTGTTCATTTATTGATCCGCTTCCCCCTTTCCTCTTCCCTTGTTTCCCCCTTCTGTCCTATGCCGTGGATTCATAGAATACGCAAGGTTTTTCGTCCAAACCGGAGTGCGTCTTTTACTTAGGAAGAGGAATCTCTACCCATGAACCCCCCCAAAAACCCCCCGGGAAAACTTTGTCTCATATTTCCCCGACTGCCAGAAGAGCACGGCCGTAGCCCGCAAGTGCATTTCAGATCTGTCCTCAAGAAAAGTAGGCAGTAACAACTAATCAAATCAATCAATAACGAAAACAATATGGTTCCCCTTCCATACATGGTTAATGCTGTAACCGCTTCAGTTACGACCATGCTCTTCTGGCAGTCGGGGGGTTTATGATACATAATCCCCCCTTTCCCAGCCTTTCCCCGCCTGAGCTACGCAAAACAGTCAATGCCTTAGTTCGCCGGCCTTGCTGACCCTGCCTGCTCGTCTCTGCAGTGCGCGACTTCTTCGACGCCGAGGCGCTGCGCGCCGACGCCGGCCTCGAGGTCGAGCGCATCTGGGAGCGCGACTGCAACGGCGTCGAGCGCGAGTGGGTCTGGGACCGCGGACCCGAGGACGTCTCGGAGCGCAAGCGCTGGCTCGTCGTCGCCGTGCTGAGGAGGGTGAGTGACTAGACCCGAATTAGAGCGCCGCCCGTCGTGGGAGTGTGTGTTTGTTTGGTGCCGGTGGTGGAAGTTTGGGAAGGAGTGGGAGGAGGGAGACCTCGGACCTCGCGAATCATGGGGATGGAAAGCAGCTGGCACATATTCGAATCGTCAGACGACCCCGTGTCATCAACGCAAGGCCCGCCAGAAATGGTGAGAGAGTAATTCGCCATAGTGGAGAGATTATGCCGGTTCGAAAGGACGCCTGCGTAACCTACATATCTATGTACAGACCACATACCTAAGCTTTACGCAGCCGTTGGATACATAGACAAATACAAGTCAAAAGATGGGCCTTACTCCTCGGGTCTCATGCAAGGGAGATGAGCCTGTGATACGCATCTGCACCTGTATATGTTCGGTGCCGGCTAGATGAAAGAAAAATGGTCTATTTCTGCTCATTCTGTGCTCTGTGCGGTAGACATAGAAACGCTATGTACAATATCAACAGATATCGCTGGCTCGTGCGAATTTAAAAAGTAACAAAACAAAGAAAAGTACGTATGCAAGTGAATGCCCGCTCGCCTCATGCTCTTCGCTATGGGGATGAGTAGAAGAAAAGAAAGGGAGGTCCTTAAAGAGAACTGTTGCAAGATGGTGTCTTCCTCGCGAAAGATGCAACTTTGAGACCAGCACCCCTCCGCAAGCATTCCGTTCCAATTGCAATGAACCGCAAAATAGCCAGACTGGACGATGCACAGAAGAACAAGACTTGAGATTGTTGTATGTCTCGCTTCTAGCATCGGAACCAGTGGGTGTACTGCTGAAGCACACGATATCCCGGGCTTCGTAACGGGGCCGGAACCTAACCCCTTTTCAACCCCCACCCCTTTCTTTGGCAAAGCAGATCCTGTATCTAAAAAAAAAAACATCCCTGGCGTTTTCACCTTCCCGTCATTTCTCAGTTTCTGACTATGATCTCTTAGGAGCTGCCACGGGGGTCGCGTCTGCATCATCAGACAGGATACCCCGCACGGCACTAGAGCTCGCATCCCCCTTTATCGGTTGCGGGCTCACGATGTTGGCGTCTTGTGTATGGTACGTCGGTGAGACAGGTTTTTCTGAACCGAACGGTAGAGGCCGCGGCGGCAGATCGCCGCTATCGCGACTACTACCGCCGAGCTTCTGTAGCAGAGCTTCAGATTGTTGCTTGGCTAGTTTCTGAAGCTGCGCTACGGGATCCTTATGAAAGCTAGCACGTTAGTCAAATCGCAAAGACAGTTTCCACGATCCCATCGTCTGCCATGCTAACATACCCACTCTGTCTGCTCCGGCACACCCTCCGCGGCCGGGATCACAGGTTCATCCTCGTCATAACCTTTCTCTGGGCCACCGCTACCCCAGAACTTCGGTCGACGGATGGGTGCTGGCGTCACGGGCAGGCTCGGTCGCTCGTCTTCGGTCGGGAAATCGGTGACCTTAGAACCACGCCGGCTCCCAGCAGCCTCGTCCTCCCCTTGGCCGGGACTAGTTATCTCGCCCGCGCCTTGGGACTTGAGACTCTGCTTACGTCGGCGCTTTTGTAGGGTGTCGACATACCGCTCGATCTCCGGTACTGCGTCCCAAGCATTCGTCCGCGCAAACGTATTCCAGGGGTCCGAAGACGTTCCACCCATAGTCAGGGTTGTAGGGGTGGTGGGCTCGCTCTGGTTTGCTTCACTGGTCATTTCTGTATGTGCAGACCTAGTAGAAGCCGTGGGCGAGGGCGGTACCGATGTCTCATTCGTAGCAGTCACGTTCAGACGGCCGATTTCCGGCATCTGGTTCTGAGGTGGGTCGTCGGGAAAGACTCGAGACGGCTGGGGCTGACGAGACTCCCAAGGAAAGATGGGTGCCGGCCTATCAATCGTGCGACCGTACCCTTGACGCGAGGCGAACAAAGAAGTGTCTGTAGACATCTCATATAAAGCAGTAGAGAAGTTTTCGGCCTCCCCTCTTGAGCCCTTTGGAGGAGCATATCTACCTCAAGAGTCAGTCCATATTCGTCATGGTTATTCTCAACAGCCAGCTGCAACTTACTTCTGGGCGTCCCAGCTTGAGTACGTCAACTGGGGTGGGCTTGAGCCATCCTTGGGCTGGTATTCTCCTCTCGTAAAATATTGTACTAGGGTAAGAGTTGAAGGTGACACTCCCGAAGATGTAGTTGTAGAGCTTGTAGTCGTCTGCGACTAATAATGTGTGAGTTGATGTTCAGCCGGGAAGAATAGGGGTATTGATTTGTGGACTTACAGATGTCTGGTAATGTCGGTCATAGACAGCCCACCATCTGCCATACATCTCGTTGAACGGGGTGCTTCCGGTGTTCGCATGCCTCCCCTGGAGCCATGGCTTTTCGGGGCCAATGAAGTGTACCATGTTGATACTGGACTGGAAATGGCGATAGGCGGGAACGTATTGGTAGTGGGCGGAAGGGGTGACGTTGTAGGTGAAGCTCAGGCGATTATACTTGTCTTTGAAATGCATGTTTATCAGACCCTGATCGGCTCCGTCAAACGATTCGTTCCTTTGGGCCATGGACAACATGGCATTAAAGTCGTCCATATTGGGAGTCAGAACCATGACACCAGTGTTGAAGAGGTCAGGCCAACCGATATCCGGAGCGGCGGAGAAGGGTTCGGTTATGTCGAAGAGCTCGTCGGGAGCTCGATAGGCGACGACATCGGCGTCTACGTAGACGATCTTCCGGAATTGGGTCTGCTTCCATAAGTTGATCTTGGTGAAGACAGAGTGAAGGTCGGTCCGGTTCATCAGATGTAGGTTCGTCGGTTCGGAGTTCCGAATGGTGTCAACGGGGATGACATGATCGAATACACCCTGTTTTGAAAAAAGAAAGTGTTTAGAGCGTGACTCCAGCAGAAATATTTGGCTAGCGAGCTTACCCTGAGCACAGTTATGACCTCAACCGACACAGTGTCCGGAGTGACCAGGACGGCCAGCTTCTTAGTCGTTCCATTATCGCGCAGGGAATGCGCCAATACCAGCGCACCTAGAAGAGAGCTGTTAGAGATCTATCTAGTTCGTAGAGCTATTTGAGCTCGACTTACCGGGCAGGTAGGTATCGCTCAACAGAAGGGTAGCGTAGACGTCCTCCGCTCCGCCTTGCGCAGCCATCTTTGCGCAGAGATGTCCGAGAAGCTATACCGGAATGCAAGACGAGGTGCCAGATAGTAAGTCAATGAGAAGATGATGAAGAAGTAGAAGAAGCAGAATGCTGTGTTCCGTGGTCCTTTGTGCTAAAGTGAAGTGGCAAAGGAAAACAAGCAGACAAACAAGAATTCCTCTTATGATGTTGTGTATAAGTAAGTTGGCCAACGTAGGTGGACGTCGAGCACCACCTATCTATATAGAGCTAGGCAAAGTGCATGTAGCTAGGTACTTGCACTAAGTCGGGTAGGACCCCGGTACTGTAGCTAACCGCTCTTAGCGAGAGGCGAGGAAAAGCACTGAAAACAAGGCACTTTTCCAATGTCAAGGTTTGAATGTTAGGTATCTATGCAATATCGTCGTACATCTGGCAGGGTAATGCGGGGAATTAACGCTGCTGGGTGCTGTCGGCATGTAAATCAAGTGCCTACTGCTACCAAAGCTCGAGGTGATTTAAACCTAATCACACTCAACAGTATTGTGATGGCTGATAATGTTAGGTAGCAATTTGCAGCTTTTGCCTTTCTTTTCTTCCATCCCCGTCGAAACGAAGCCATGCAGGTATATAGACAGTCGCTGGTCAGGCTGTTGTGCCACCACCTGTTGCTACCAAGAACGCCGCCAACGCGCTTAGGTACGAAATGCTGCATCGCCATCATGCATGCAGCAGACTTTGGGCTGAAAAGAAAAATATATCAGATGTTCTCCCATGCACGATCATATTACTGCACTGCAGTATGCGATCTATTAAGTTAGAAAGCTGGCTAGGCCTGTGAGAATCCCATCCGAAGAGGGGTGATCACCAACCCCTCAGTCCACTCAAGCCTTAGAATATTGAACTGTCCCCACTCGGAGGACGAGAGATAAGGACCCAAGCAAGATCTACATTCACTCAATTTACAAGCGCTGGTGCGGTAGAGAGAGAAGCGAATCCCATTAGTGGGTAATAAGTGTACGCGTACGTCGAGAATTTTTGCAAAATCATATCTGTAGTTCACTTACAGCATCCAATATGGTGATGATTGGGCACGCAGGTATGGAGGGGCAACTTGCCCCACTGGAACTAATCGCCCGAGTCCCAGCCAACCAGCTCTGCCAATGCTCGAGGCAAGAATCCGAGTTAGGTAAAATCGTTGGCAGCCCCATCGTGAATGGCCGACAAAGGTGGTGGCCAACAATGACTGATACAGCCGAGAACGCATAAAACTCCACAAAATCCCATCGATTTTGTCGACTCCTTTTCTTTTTTGACCAACATTGTGGCTGCCTTCCTTGGTTGATATACCCATGCATTGCTCTAGATCTGGTTCGAGTGGAGTTGCGTGGGGGCCCGAGGACAGTATCTGATTCTAGATTGCTCCCAGCGATATGCTTGGGTATCCTTGCTGCGCACCATAACGCGCCGGCGGGGCGGAGGGGCAAGCCCGGAGGGCGAGCCGGAGGGGTTATGAGGAGGGGGAGGGGCAATTCTGTAAAATATCTTAACTGGGAAGAGTTCGACCCAATATAGATCCAATATAATTGTCCTATTAGAAAATTTTACAGGCAAGCATTATCAAAGGGGGAAACCCACGCGGCAAGATGGTTGGGATCTGTTCTGCTGGTGGAAGGATGTAAGTCTGCCTGCCTAGATATGTATAAGGAGAGCTAGTACTTGATTGTAGATCAACATCCACACCAACGTCATAGCAAAGGACTAGTGTCTACCCTAGCAGGCGGCGAAGTTTGTAGCCGCTCCGCACGTAATCCATAACTACAGGTTGCTCTGTAAGGAGGCTGATCGACCTCGTCCAAACGACTCGAACAGACCGTCCGTTGCCCACCTATATACAGTAGCCAAGGTGTTAGGGAGATTTATTGGCACTGAGAACCCAAAGAAAAACATTCAGTGTGAAAGTCTCTTATCATGTACCACCCGTGAGTAAGTAGTCATACCAGTAATAAGTGCTTATGTGTGTGATAAGATTGCGGATGGTGTGATGGCGATGCCTTCCTTGCTTCACCGCTCCTCCAGTATTTTAGTACATAGATCTATACTAGATCCACTCATCCTTCTCTGCCCCACAAGTCCGGTATGGGATACAGTACGCTAACCCCGGACATCCCATTTGACGATCGCTGGAAACTCTCCGCCAGTATGACATGCTGGATTACCTATAAGTAGTTAAGAGGCGTCGTACAGGTAGGTATAGAGATAACCGACCGACATGAAGCCGGCGAAGATCTGTGGGGGACGCAGAAGGAGCAGTTCTGGTTGCGAATTCGCCTGTCCGAGTTGAGTAGTCCCTCAGACCCAGGAACTCCCTCGATGTGATAGCAAAACCTAGGATGTGACTATGGGGAGACGTAAATCAGCTATGAATGGCCCCATTTGTGTGCCTTCTGAGTCCGTAGATGGAGCAGAGAACCCTAGCTACCCAGCCGCCGTAGCGAACGAGGACACAATAGGGACCGCATGGGAAAACAATGCTGCGAGGGACTCGGCACGACTTAAAGTTTGAGAGCGCTGTATTGATGCGTTTAACGAATCCGCGCTAGTCCAAGGTCCTTCCGGTAGCCAAGTGTTTCCCAGTACACACATCGCGGAAGAGACTGTGACCGAATACGCGTCCCCTAAGGCTGCCCATCTAACTGTTTGCCCGAGCTAACTCTATACGACGGGGTGTAAGAACCCCGCGTATACCCAAAAACTCATCCCTTCACGTATACGGAAGCCGGTTGCGCGTTTGCTGAGCCACAATTTTCTGTTCACATATCCCACGTTTGGTGATGGCGGCGTAGGTAGGCGATCATGATCAGATCAGATATCCTTCTTGTAAAAGTGCTCCGGCTTGTGGGAGGTCTCGTAGTCAACGTGGACGTAGGCCCTCTCGATGTCGGGCAGGTCCTCGAGCTTGAACTGGAGCTCCTCGGCGACATCGTGCGTGGCGCGCAGCGAGGCGTCGGGGTTCATGACGATGTCGACCTCAGCGATGAGCCGGGGCCCGGAGTGGTAGACGCGCACGGTGTCGATGCCGAGGATGGAGTCGGGCGAGTGCGTGAGGCAGACGTACGTGATGAGCTGTTGCGTCTCGACGCTGGCCACCACGCCGACCAGTAGCATGAACTCCTGGAAGGCGGTGCGCAGCCAGATGCCGCTGATCAGCAGCGACAGGATGATGGCGCCCATGGGGTCGAGCCACCAAACCAGCTTCGACCCGCCCACCGACGTCATCACGCCGAAGCCATTGATCAGCAGGTCGTTGCGGTGGTCCTGCCACAGGATGTCCACCTGGCTGTAGTTATCCTTAATGCCCCAGCAGTAGAGGAACAGTGCGAGCTTGGTCGCGAAGGCGATCGTCACCGCCAGTACGGAGGGCAGGTAGAAGGAGTTTAGCTCGTCGCCCGTCCGCGTCGCGAGCTCCTTCACCGAGAAGCAGATCAGAACCAGCGAAACGGCGGTCATGAGGAACGAGAAGGAAATGTTGCCTGCGGTCTCGAGCCGCGCCTTGCCCGAGGGAAACCGATTCGGGTCTACGCGCTTCACGGCCCGGTTTGCCAGGATCAGCATCAGGTTACTGGCGGGGTCGAAGATGGAGTCGGCCATGGTGGTGAAGAGCGATAGAGAACCGGAAGAGATGGCGCCGTACATCTGCAGGATGGAGAGGATGATGTTCGCGATGAAGGAGCCCCAGACGGCGATCCTAAACTTCAGCTGCTCCTCGCCCTGTTCCTGGGCCGCCTCGGCGCGGTGCTCCTCGACGCTCTTGAGCAGGCGCTCAATCGTCTCGTTCTGAGAGCGGTAGAAGGTCTGGATCTTCCGGGAGTGGCGGCCAGAGCCGATGAACGAGGACCGGAACGCCTTGCCGACCTTGCTATCGTCGGCACTGTCCCTCTTACGGGACATGTTCGCCTTGATCTCATCGAGCTGCGCGTCGGTCTTCAGAGCCGATGATAGATTGTACGGGTCGCTGCCTCTAAAACGTACAGTGCCCGTCTGCGACTCCACGTCTGTCGCCTGGGAAGGGTGGCGCGAGACGGGCTGCTCAGTCTCGTCGCTCACGGCTTCTACACCCGTACTAGTGGCCTTGCGATCGCCGTCAGCACGTAGGGAAGCATGCGAGGAGTGGACATGCGGCCTAGGACTGTTTGAAGAGGAGTGAGCCGGGCTGCCTTGTCGCTCATGCTGATGCAAGCGAAATGGATGCGGATGCATCGTAATGCTGCTGGAGAGGTCGGGCTCCATTGAAGATTCCTACAAAACGATAACCAGATTTACAGAACCGCTGATTGATAACGCGCTGTTCGTTCCCCAAGCAGTACAAATACGCGCGGGAGCCAAAAATGTTCGAAAGAGCGGCGAAGATGGCAACGATAAGAGATCTACGAGGAGCTCAATGGTACCGTTTCATATAGAGCGGTGAGAGTGAGCTCAAATCCTGATTCTTTGGCCGGATGAGGGCTATTCCACCTCAGCGAAACAAGGCAGAGCCGCTTAGCAATCCAGAGCTAGGTAGGTAATGGTAACTAATTCATTCGAAAGGAGGCGCTAATTAAAGTTATCAGATCGTACTACCCAGGCTACCCTCTTTCTAGTAAGCGGACCCCATGTCTCCATCCCAAATAGGAAAAATGTTATATGGGATCCCTGCGTTGGCACTGAGGCCTCCACCTTAGCTGACTGACCAAACTCGAACCTGACCTACTAGAAGCCTAACATTGAAGCTTTGGAAACCTCCTGGGCTGGAACTGAGAAAATACACCACCTGTAGTCTATACAGGCCGCGGCGGTTTCGCAAGCAGAGCATTACGAAAACGAGCTCACATGAATGGCAGCACAGTATCTTTCCCAGTCATTGCCTTGCAAGGTTTATCCTGGCGAGTCATCTCTGGTTTGCAGCTGCGACGTCATGTTATGTCACAAGGGCATTGGAGGTGTGGCGCCTCGCTCTCAGCATAATTGCGCCCCTGGATAACACCCGGCAATTCCTGGTGATGCTTCCTTGTATGTGCCGTCGCATGAACTCAACGTCAGCAACGTCGCCCTTGACTTCGTCGACCTCGCACGGATGAGACGCACAGTTTGTTATCGTCTTCTTCGATGATTAGTTGGCGAGACATGTTCCGCTTCGGGCGTTAGTACGCTTGGTTCCACTCTTCACCATGTGAATAGCTAATGATCCACAGAGGCTCTTAAGGTAATAGATGACAAGGTAAATAGGGTCCGGCGCTCCAGTTGGAGGTAGTGCCGGTCCGATGGGCACACGGATACTTTTGCTGTCACCGTTTGATATGACGGCCTTCCATAGGTGTAGTCCGCTGCGGGTGTAGAGAAGGGCTGGAAGAACAGCATAGTACCCAAATGTGGTAATCGTGCGGACAGGTTTGATGTGGCCAGCATTGGCCAGATCCAAAGTTGTCCCAAGTGACGGATTTCTGCGTATGGGGCCTCATTGCCAAGCATAGATTTAACTTAGATCCTCTCTTCGCGGCATGGCTTCGGGGTAACAGCTAAGTATGACACGTCAATCTGGACTTTGCGAATTTCTATTGTTGTCCAAGGTCCTGAGCTGTTCCTGCTCTATCCTGAGCCAGGGTGAGCCAGGGGTGAGCTTGTGGCACAGCTTAGGGGCCCCGTTTTTGGACACCCCGGTTAAAGTTGCCATTTACCAAAAATAGAAATAACCATGACAGGGATTATTTTTGAGTCACTCGCTTACCTGCAGTAAGGCTTGTGTGATCTTAATCCATCTATTACTTGTTAGATATCTCCTGGCTATACGTATCACGACGTCTACGACCGCTTTAGCCTTTCGCCGTCAGTATCCCAGAGCCAAGAACGCTTAATTATAAGAAAAGTAACCTTATTATAAGCATTTTTTTTATGGAAAAAGTTATATTAACTAACTGGAGGCGAATAGTGCCCCGATGACGATTTAGAATAAACTGTAGATAAATGAACCTTGCGGAAAAATAAATACGAATAGCCTTAAACAGTTAATTAACGGGATTCCTAATAAGAAAATGATACAGCGGCGATACAAAACGAACCAATATGACTTCAACAGCTAAGACAAGTAAGCCTTAACATACGAAGGGAGCAAAAAAGGAAATGGCGGAATCGAAGTCGCCTGGTTTAATCCTGGTTCGATGATTCTCTGAAGGAAGTCGTCTAGCAGTAAAGCCAGGGGTGGGCATGAATAATGCCTCCCTAGATATTCATGCATGCATGGTGCTTAACGCAGGAGTCGCGCATCCATAACTGCCTTAGGGGCCAGCCGGCATCATACACCATTAAAGGCTTTACGAAGAACATTCCCGGAGTGGCCGAGGCAGACCGAGAAGGCCTCGACCCGGATCAGCCAGCATGAAAGGAGGCAGCCGGAGACAACAAACCTATCTACGGCGTGTGATTCGTCGAGCCAGGAGAGAGCCCGGATGGTGAGTGTGAATGCCGAAACCAGGAGGCGAAGAGGCTGCCTCGAAGCCGCCGCCGCATAGCCAAACCCCCTTGCAGACCACCCGAATCAGACCCATCCAAGGTGTGTGACTCGTCGAACCAGGAGAGAGCTCGGAAGGCTGAGTGTGAACGCCGAAATTAGGAGGCGAAGAGGTTGTCTAGAAAGAATTCAAATTTCAACTTTCATTGGGCGGGAATTACGGCTTGTCAAAAATCGATACCTGACGATCTGCAAGGGAAATTAGCTATACGATAACCTCCTTGTCGTTACCCCTATGTTTCCGCCCTGCCATCCTTGCGCCTAGTCGTTTCATCGTTCGCTTATCGCTGTTATACTTTTTAAATCCACCTTTCCAAAGGTCGGCGTAAGGGTAAAACGTCCAGATGGCGTGGTGTGATTATTCTAACTTGAGGAAGGATTCAAGGATTACGCAGAGAGCTTGGTAGACCATGGCTCCTTCATGCGTAGCATCCTCATGAGGCAGGATATTCGAAGGGATAAGCGAGGCCCTAGGCATCAGGAAGACCACAATTCTGATGGACGGAGGGATACGGGTCAGCTCCCCACGCATGAACGTACCTTGATGGCGACGCTAGGCTTCGGCGAAGGCGAGAGAAAGGAGAAGGTAAGAAGGTATTGACGCATTGGCTGGGTATACCTTGAAACAAGCACTTTCGGTGCCATGGAAGGACAGGGGGGTGTTGTTTGATGCAGAAGAAAGCTATCTGACCGCGGATTCACCGACGTGCATGATGCCCAGGGAGGGATGCCCGAGGAGAGTTGGCAAGCCGACGAGTCTTGGTGTATCGCCACCTTAGGAACAGATTGAGTTCCATCGGAGGCTTTCACGCAAGCCCTACCTGGTTAAGCGTCAATGAGGTACCATTCTTCGGTATCGCCGGTCGACCGCAGCGATTATCGTCTTACGCGGCCTGAATCCACCCGTCTTGAAGTCTGCCTCGCCTATGCGTGATAAATGGATTTACCAGGGGGTATGGAATGACTTAGGAAGGTGTACCCATCCCTTAGGCTCCTTTTACGGGTGACTTCCTAGAGGTTATCTCCACTAGATGAACTGTGCCAAGGTGTGACCCCCTTTTTATGGCCCAGTGCCCCACCAGTGAGGACCTTGTTTATGTATATAGAGAAAGTTTCGCCCCGAGTAGTTAGGGAAAGGCAGGCATTAATTGTCATTTATTTACTACCTATACTGCGAACTACCTGCTAGGCTGCTTCTTCTACCTTTCGCTCTGTACTTTACCCCTTTTTCTTTAACAAAGCACTTGAATCTTCTATTTCCAAGCTCATCAACCTCGAATACATCCCTTATACCGAATAGAAACAAGTTGGCGTTATTCCCTCAGCTCCTCTAGGCGAATACGTAATGCCATTTAGGCTGCTTCGGTCGTCAGATATATAAGGGTCACTGAAATCCGTCTTATCCCCTTCCTAACTTACCATCTTTTCTCAGACTTTCTTAGTCTTGCTTACCTACCTTTGCCATTTTGTTTATTGTTACCAGACTGCCACGTTCCGGAAAGCAGTAACGGAGCGCGAAGTTCAACTCGCGTAAGGTCAGAATTTACACTCAAAAGGCGAAATTCTGAATTATCCCGGATTCCTAGAAGGAAGGCAGCTAAGAAACGCACGATGGTAACCGGCAACCATACATTTACATCAAACAAACGACGCCGCATAGCCATAAAGCCCGCGCGAAAACGCTTCGGACTTCAGAAGTTAAAATGGCCGTCGAAGAGGGCGAATCTGCGGTCTAATGATCGCCAAGCACCTGCTATTCCAGATGGTAACATTGTCGACTTTCCTCTGGTCGAAAAATGTGACCTAGACGTCGATTATACTGGATATTGCGACGAATGCTATAGCTCCGGCTCTATCCAACATGCTTGCGGTAAGCCTACCCTAGTTATTTCTGTCCCAGCTAACTAAAATCTTAGACCACTGGTTCTGTCGAAATTGTTTTAATGGGGACTTTGCGGAGTGTCATTGGTGCGCGGCCCAATTTGAAAAATATTTTGGATTAATATGATACCGAGATGGATTTTAACACTTGCCCTTGTATAGTTTGTTTAGCAAGTGTCGCAGAATAGGGGGTAACTGCTTAGTCATCTACGCTATTGGCACCCCACAACAAACGTTGTTCAGGGGCTCCCACATTCTATAAAGAGCTTTCTAGCCACTACTTTCTAAAGCCGGAAATCATCCATGCTAATATACGCCTTTCACGTCTTATACAACCTTTCCTCGCGATCAGCCTAACTGTTACAGTTAATCGTTCCTCTATAAACGCTTTTTAATATAAGACTTCCAAGTACTTCCGTTACGTAAGGTACGGCCGATGTTCCAACTTAAAATCCATGATTTGAAAAATATAGATGATTATAATTAATACCAGTTACCGTAAAATTACTGCTGGCGATAAATGAAGAACATGGAGGTATCTGGCAAAAATGTTTTGTACCGTCCAGAACTTGTA
Source organism: Monosporascus sp. MG133 (assembly GCA_004155925.1). Classification (NCBI taxonomy): domain Eukaryota; kingdom Fungi; phylum Ascomycota; class Sordariomycetes; order Xylariales; genus Monosporascus; species Monosporascus sp. MG133. The sequence goes on from QJNX01000241.1 coordinate 71,450, forward strand.
AGCAGTTGCTATAACGATAGCCAAAGGAGAATATTTCCGTTTTATGGTACCAATCGCGAATACCTAGCTAGGTTATCACTGTGTCACGGTTTTCTCGTTGGGTTTTCCCCTACTTCGGCACCCAACGGCATCCAGCGGCAGAATGGGCAAGTTAACAGCCCGAAAACACTACCAGCTACTACTCAAGCACAACGAGGTCTCTACCGCCTCCTCGAAAAGACGACAGGACGACGTCGATGCCGATATCCCTGATAAGCACGCCAAGGTGGAACCCGATTCCGGAAGCTTTTCCGGATAAGAAAGTCATCCGATGACTATTACGGATCTTACGAGGCTGATGCTTGGGCTTCCGACTATTAAATTTTAGAGGACGATCCAGAATAATAATATGACTGGAAGGTATAGCAGCAGGTCTTAAGCATGATCAGTATTGGCGTTATGATTATATAAGGTGTAGGTGTACATGAAAACGTGGTTATTTAGGTACTTTGTTAGGCTTACTAATACGGATTATTATCATCGCCGAATTACCAAGTTGGCCGATTAGTTTGTTGGCTAATCGATTTCGGCTCCCTTTTCGGCATCGCGAGCCGGCTCCATCAGTAGTATACAGTAAATCGCCCGCTGTATATGGTCGCTGAATGCGTCGGGGTGATTCTTCTAACGGACATAGGACACAAGGAATGCTTGGATACAAGACAGCAGGCGTTGGGGCAGGCGCGGCGGTCTTGTCCAACTTGCCGCTCGAAATGCTGCGGTATGACCAGTACAGAGATGGACCAGTACGGCTTGGGGCCCAGTACGGGTTTGGACCAGTCTCGTGGAGCGGTATGACCAGTACAGAGATGGACCAGTACGGCTTCTTGGGGCCAGGACCAGTATGGGAAGTAAACCAGTACGGGATTTGAACCAGTACGGAATCTAAACTAGTACGGATCTGAACCAGTACGGGGATCTGAACTAGTACAGATCTAAATCCCCGGACCAGTACAGCTCCGATACCAGTACGGCTTGTGGACCTGCACCAGTACAGATTTGAACCAGTAAAGCTTGGGACCAGGTAATTCCGATACCAGTACGGCTTGGGTCCCGTACTAGTACAGATTTAAACCAGTCCGGCTTGGGTCCCCGTACCAGTACGGACTTAAACCAGTCCAGCTTGGTCCGTACCAGTACGGACTTAAACGAATGCGGTACGGGATACAAGTTGCCGCAACTTTATCCCTTATACGAGCAAGATCTAGCTTAAAGTATTTATGCGTTTATTTTATAAGCGTCAGTAGTTACAGTGATCGAATGCAGAAATCTGGCGTAACGCTTTAAGTTGTTCTTAATCCGTGGGCAATCGCCCTAACATGGACGATTAAATGATTAAAGGATTATCTAAAAGAGTGCCCGGGGGCAGCATCTGCAGCCTGGGCCCAAACAAAGCCCACCGGCCGGCAATACCTAAAATCACTAATTGCCGACAATAAATTCAAAAAATCAATCGTTAACATCCCTATCCTAAAATTGGGTACCGTTTTTGATAATATATAATATCTAACGTAAACTTTTCCTAAAAAAATTAAGCTTATAAATAAATATCAAATATAATTACGGAATAACTATTTGAAAAAGCCGGCAAAGAGTATGGATGTTTATGTTCGCCGTATGCTTTCAGACAAGATACAGAATCGGACATGGTGGGGCATAGCGGGGGGTATGGCAGCATGGCGGGGGCACGGGCGGGGCATGGTGGCACAGGGGCATAGTGGGCGCATTCCAAAGTTGGCCGCCTGATGTCCAAAACTGGCCGTTTATATTGCCGGTATATTTAATAACTTCTGAGTAAATAGAGGTCTGTGGTATTTCGCAGCCCATAGCAAGCATGTTTTTCCTTTTCATTTTGCTAACTTTTATTGGGAGAGCCCTGGGCTTAGAAGTGTCCCCTGGAGAAAGCGTTAATTTTGAGCTCCGGGTGGGAACGGTTACAGCTATTGGGTCTTTAGAGTTCGAACCCGATTACTGTCTTGGCAGCCCAATCACGCCTCAAACTACTACCAGCGAAAACTTAAGCACTGCGATTCCAACCAATATAAACAATTTCGAACCGGTTAGAACTATCTCAGAAACTGTAGTTCAGACTGTGTTTATCACTGTCACCGACCCAATATCACAACCTATCTCACGACCCACTACAACGTCACTCGGTACTGCCGGTACTGCCGGTACTCTCGGTACTCTCGGTACTCTTATCGGCGGGGCACCGACTAACAGCACGCCAGTTGGCACCATCTCCTTTACTCGTTCGCCGCCAACCTCAACGTTTGAACCGATTATTTCAGGTGGAAACCCTTTTGCTCAGAGAGTCTGGTACTCCATTCCAATAACGGTCATTATGTTTGGTCTCTCGTACTTTTAGATAGTTAATCTTAAGTCGGCCTTTCTGGCTTGGGCCGTTTCGTTGATCTCTCGTGAACCGTTACATGCTTCCTCTTTTTCTTTAAGGGTTGTCCTGGGCTCATGATTATGCCATGCTAGGCCTTTATAATTAGGCTTAAAGAATTAGCCCTTCCGTGGCGTTATTACCAGCATCCCCAAAGTGACAGTCCGGCCTAGCATATAGCCGCGTGCTATTGCGATAACTTTTGGGCCGTACCTGGAAGTCTCCAGTTGAGGAGTTACTTATTAGTAAACCATCCTTTAGGGGCTTGGCTATAGCCCAGATATGCCATAACCTAGGAAACTAAGCTTTACACCCTGCCTAACAAATATTAATACCGAGGCTTTATCGAATGCCATAAAACTTATTATATTAAGTCGTATCCTAATGGGCCATAACGGTAAATGCGGTTATCCTTTTAGTTAATCTCGAGGAGGCCAAAGTGATCGTGCTGCTGGAAATCGGGAACAATCAAACCTGTCGGGCGATTGTTAGAATAACGTCTAGGTAGTGCTGATGTACGGGTAAAGAGCTGCGTGCTAGTCTGGTTGACAGGGGTCCGTTTGTAGCCGCCTGATGTCGATATTCGGCTTCCAGTGCAGGCGGCCATATTCTGGACGCCCAGAATGATCTGGATGTAATTGGCCTGCTCTAATAAAAGCACAGGGGACCCCAGCCAAACAGGTAGCTTAATCCAACCACCTTCATGGCTACGCCTAGCTCAGAATACCTCCTGTAACCAATTAAAAAGCGACCCAGTTTTAGGTTCGGCGCACCTTAAAACGATTCAACCCCGACCGGTCTCAACAAGTTAAAATCAGAAACGGTAATCATGATGGCGCCAATACGACAAAGCAACGCGGATCGCCGACGTGTAAGGGACGAATGTCGCGAGAAGCTATCGAAGCATATTTGTAAGAAATGCATCCCCCATACCATAACTCTGCTTACCTTTTTAAGACCAGCGGCTACGTATTGAAATAAAGCCCTCCGAAGTCCGCCTTAGCCCTCGCAGCCATGACCCATACTGTTGGAGAGCCCTGCCAGGCAACGAAGAGCTCTTTTCCAAAATATCCGCCAAGAGCCTAAGCGATCATTCAATCGGCACATACCGATGGCTATGCAGGGAGGTTGGAAAAACTTTTGAGGCCGTGTCTTCTAACGCGCAGTGCCAAATACTGGACTCCATCATACCAGTATGTCAAGTTATACATCCTGACTTCACTAGCTGATGTCTCCGTAGTTATCCGTCCCAGGACTTAGTTTTAGTGCTGTGATCGCCCAGCTTAAGGAGGAAAACGGGAACCTTTTTCAACAAGTTCGCGAGGCGATAAGCAGAGCAGATATAGAATCAGAACGCAGACGACTTGCAGAAGAGGAAAACCGTCAGCTGCGGAGCAATATCCAGTGGCTCGAGGACCAAATGCGGGATTACGCGGCTACGGCGGATTATTTTAAAAGTATTGTTAAAAGGTGCTTTCTTGAGTTAGATAAAACGTTACCGGCTTTAGAGGGCTTAAGGGAGAGTATATCTTTAGATAAGGGAAGCGGTCAACTTATACTGTAAGATCGGGCAGGATATCAGCCGGAATAGAAATGCACCCAGATCCTTATTTCAGACGACTATATAACTGACCACTAATCCACGTCTTTTCGTCTGGTGTGTTAATAAAGTACTTTATTTCTGCGTATAACATGTCGATTACTTACGGCAATTCCTTCCACTTCTCCAGCTAAAAGACTTCCTACTAGCAGTCCACCACCGGAATCCAAAAACCTATTTTGAGAAATGATAATAACGGTAGGGGTCCAGGTTTGGAAAGATTTCTACGTTTAGTTAGCATTAATTAACTGATATGTATATATGGTTCATAAAGGAGGTGATTTGGTTGGATCATTAGCCCTTTTAACGCGAGCCGTAACTCTTCTTTTTTCGTTATCCCGAAATCAGGGCAACTGGATCCGAACAAAATCACGTGGTGGACCTTTAAAAGTACCTAGCTGGGATAGGGTAAGGATTCCTCCTTAAATACATAGAAAAACACATGTTGCTGAGAAAAAGCAATACCGTTGCTATATGGACTTTATGACATGTCCGACGTAACGCCTTCCCTCAGGGTTATAAATCATATCCCTCATCTCTCCCAAGGTAACTTCCGTGGTCGAACCACCGATGCCACGTCCCTCAAAGACAATCTCCCCATGCCTACCCTTTTTCGGGCAAAGGTAGATTGGGAATTTGTGAGGCGTTTCCCGAACCGTAACGCAGACCAGGGAATCTAAGTCGGGAGAAAGCAGCCCTTCAATCTCATCCGGACTTGCCATTCCGTTCCATGACTTAAGCCTTCGATTCCAGGTATAGGTATAATTCGGCTGCCCACCTCCCATCTTTACCTCTATCTTTTCCGGTTTAAGCACAATATGGAAAACCCGCTTTTTGGGTAAGCATTCCCTCTTGGCAGGAGACCCGGAGTTGCGCTCTTCGTCGTGATCGCTTGGCGCATTCGATCCCGGTTTCTGACTGTCATGCTTTCGTTTCTTTCAGGAGAAACTGGGGGTTTTAATAGGTGGGTGACCTTCGGACTCATGATCACTAACGTCGCTCGTTAGATCGATGATCTCTTGCGGCGCTTTCGGACTAATATCGCTTGGCGCATTCGATCCCGGTTCCTGACTGTCATGCTTTCGTTTCTTTCTGGAGAAATTGGGGGTTTTAATAGGTGGGCGACCTTCGGACTCATGATCACTAACGTCGCTCGTTAGATCGATGATCTCTTGCGACGCTTTCGGACTAATATCGATTTGGTTATCCGCAACCGTTTCTTTGATATGTTCGTCGCTTCGGCCCCTAGAAGTCCGTAAAACGGGCCGGGGTGTTGGGGTGGCGTCGCGGTTTTCGGCTTCGGAATTTCTTATAAGCACATCAAAACGTGCCTCAATTAATTCTTTGAGTGCTTCCTGAAATTTGCTAGTTAGCCTAGTACAGCGATTGATATATAACAGACGTTGTTAACAAATGGTGGGATGGGTCGGTTCATTGCCGTGGAAAGTCTAAAGAAGCTTACCTTATAACTGCTTAAGTCTTGACGTAACTCTTTCTCTAGCCCTTGTCGAATATCCCTTATGCTTACTTTCTCCTTGTCGGCCGCTGCAAGGAGATCATCGATAAGGGGGATGTAATGTTGAATGTTAGGTACTGTTAAACGGTTAGCAAATGGAAACATGAAGACGGTAAATCTTTTACATGGGACGTTAACATACGTGTGGGAACGTAGATATTTCTCTCGCGTCCACTAAACGGGGAAGAAGGAGACCCTGGCTCCGGCATGCCTCCGCTTTCGTCAGGGGACCTACGAGACTCAGCTGTTGAGTCGGTCGCGATGGATCCGTCAATGGCACACCGGGAAAAATCAGCAGAAGTCGGAGCAGTGGTGAGAGATTCGATACAGGCATCTCCAATGTCCACCATCGGCGACCCCGTGGGCGTCCCAGCGGGATGGTAATTGCCGGGGTTGTTGATAGCTGGATCTAAAATATCAATATCCGCTGAATCGCCCATTTTCAAAAATATGTCAAAACTGCAGCTAGCTGGTCCTCTGCTTTGGGGCAAGTAGTCGAGAATAAAGTATCAAGGGACACTTCTAAAGTGGTGTAGCGGCTTTGCGGCAATCTTCAGAATGTCCGGAGTCTGGGTTTAGAAAAGACGTGTTCAAGGAAAGGAGTGTAGGTGTCTGAAGTAATGGATAAAGAAAGCAAAGGGATTGCGGAAAGTGGAAAGGTAAGCCATTTAAATAATCTGGCACACAACTCCTCCGAACCACGCGGATCCCGTATGCGATTGGATCAGTTCATGATTCCAGGCAGCTCTAAGAGGGCTTCAAGGTTGGTTACCTCTATCTCCGCCACCCAGTTTCCTCTTTGTTCCTATCCCTTCCTTCGTTCCCAGAGCGACTTGCTGGGCGCCTAATACCCCTGCCTAGCTGAGCCAATGCCCCGGTGTAATAAATACGAAGATCAGGGGACAATACGCTCAGGCATTCGATACCGCGGAAACGATGAATATAAATAGCGAGGCTGACTCCGGGACAGGGGAGGGGAATGACGATATCCAAGAATAGGTCCATCGATGCCGCCTTTCTCACCTCTTCCCTTAGTCTATCCTTGTCATGCTTCCCGAGGGAGCCCCCTTTACTTTTGCTAAATAGCCGTATGCCCCTGTTCCTTGTCCGCCAGTATTTAGGCGCAGGTTACCTCCCGGTGAAACCGTTACACTGCTATTGCAAGGCATTATTTGCTTCAGCATCCCAAAGTTCATACTATGGGAGATTATGAGACTATGGCTACGCATGGAGTTCATTCTCGAGTCTCAGAACAGCATGAATCTAACAAGGGTCTAAACAGCCTAGGCCAAAATTACCGAGATGCAGTTGGGACTTACGCCGCATAAATCGTCTCTTTTAGTATCACAAAGAGGTATTGCTAAGGTGGCAAATACGTTGTCCTTACGGTCCCTGCCGTGATACCCAGTTCAGTCTAAAGGTTGGATGGCTTGGCGAAGCAGGGAGGATACCGCCTTAACCATGAAAAACCCTAAGCATTGTGTCATAAACGATGATTTGGAGCTGCCTTTCCATCCTTGAGCCCCAGATCATACGTAGAATGCATCAGGTAAATCGCCTTCCTAAAACCACCGCGGTCAACACTCGCGGGGTGCTGTCTGCCTTGCATGATATGCGAAGTCTGGGCGAGTAGGCAGATTAGCAGAACAGGCACGATTATCCCTGGATGGGTCTTGCATCATGAAGGGATTTCCAAGTGTCTCTATTTGGAGAACATACGTAAAATGCCTTACCCGCCTCCTTACCAGTTTGCATGGTCCGTAAAATGTTATCAGTCAGCTCAGAATGCCTCAGGAGCACGCCGAATAAATTAATGTCGGCCAAACCAAGTCACATCTTAACCGAGGCCTCCTTAGCGAGCTCGCATTATAAATCATAAGGTAGCCTTACAGAATTCCCCAGGTATTTTCACTTCTCATCCTCACAGACCCCCTTTCATAGCTCGCAAGCTTCAGTTACCACTTCCTGCTCCAATGAGTTCAACCATCGCAAGCATACCTGAGCCTGACTTTAAGCCAAGTCGGCCAGCTGCTACGTTGCCCCTTACAGAGGGAATCCTTAAACACTCATTCGCTAACGAAAATGAGCTCGCAGCATTGGTTGCCTTGTCCGAAATGCCAAGCACAGAAACGAAGAAAAGGAAAAGAGAAAATTCTCCGGACCTTAATAGTACGTAATTTTGAAATTCGCCATCTATCTATAGACGATAACTCATAGTCGCAGACAAACGACGCCATATCGGAGACGGATCAACGCGACGACAATCTGTAGTCGTCCCACTGGACCTGGGGCAGCTCAGGCTCTACAGTCGGATCGGACTTGAATCCAGGATTGAACAGTGGGCGGACATTGTTTTAACGGCCCCTGCCAATATAATCGAAGCCATTAACCGGGCCGCCTACAAGGAAGGATGGCTCCTGCAGTACTGTCTCTCTGAGCCCCGTTGGAAAGATGATAAGGTGTTTGTAGAATGCTGCATCGAAATACCGGCTCAACTCATGGAGAAGTTTTCTGAAATATTTTTTGTGGTCAAGACTTTGTCCGAAACCTCTGTATCTGATCGAGTCATGGGTCATTCGAAGTCTGTTATAAACTAGGGGGCCCAACAAGTCGGGGAAGTGGCTGGGGGAGCCGCGCCACATTGCATTGGTCGACGACCGGAATACACACGGCATGGATAACGCGTGGAGCTCCATCTGCTTCCATACCAGCCACCCGGCCCACCTCCCCATGATTTGGTTGCTCGTAATCGAGGGTATGAGCGTCGTCGTCGTCAGAGGGTCGATCACGTCCAGGTACTTGGAGAAGTTGTCCCTGGCGGCCGCCACGTCGATGGTGTTGCCGGATATGACCACGCTCGACATCACGGGCTCTGTCGTCCACAGGGTCACCGACGCGCTCGGGATCGTCCACTTGCACGGGACCAGGAGCTTCCTCAGAGCCCCCTCGACGTGAGGTGAACATCCCAAGCCCATTCAGCACGGCGAGCCGATCGATTCCGTGAAGCAGTCCAGGCTCGGGATTCCCCTCTGCCTCATGAGCGTGGAGAAATGCTTCTTGGTGGTCATGGGCGGGAATATCAAGTCGAGCTTGGCCTTGAACATGGTCACTATCGCCTTCGTCCTCCTGCCCCTCTCCTGGTACGCGTTCCCCCTCGTGTTCTGCTTCACCCGCGGACCCCGGCCTCGGGCGAGTCGAAGCTCGAGAGGCGGGGCAGCCCCACGTGCCTCAGTTGCAACTTGTCCGGGTCCAGCCTTTTCTTCGGGGTCCACAGCAGGGACTCGAGGATCACCCACATGATAAGCTCCGAGTCGATCATGATGGCCGCGGGCTACTTCAAGAACGTCTGCGAGGGGACCGGGACGACGTCGTCCATCGCCAAGAGCACGTCGACCAAGCTGAGTTCCAGCCCAGCCTGTGCACGGGCACGGCCATGTCTCTGACCCTGTTCGGTAACGGCTCCATGCAGCTCTGCGGCTCCCCGAAGGACGTGCAAGGGATGTACTCGGCGATGCTCGAGACGGTGAAGGCGGTCATGGAGGCGGAGTCGTCCTCATTTTTGGAGTCGTTGAAGAGGGCGAACGTCCCATCCTGTAGAAGAGGAAGTGTGCACGTTATCATCTCGTAGCTGCAGCGGTGATGGACAGGATCCTGGGCGAGCCCCACACGTCTTTCCCAGCGTCTCCTGACCTCCTCCATCGAGGCCTCGCTGACCGGCACGAGGTACCGCCCCTCGTCCCCGTCGAAGTCGGTGTTGTTGAGGTTACAGGCCTCGAGCAGTATCCTGGACGACAACGTCTCCTCGTTCGTGAACCTGACCTTCATGGGGAACGCATTGTCGGGCCCCTGCGAAGGGCACCTCCTGAACAAGGCGTAGTCGCCGTCCTCGACCTTCCTGGTGGAGCAGAAGCCGTCCCTAGATATGTGCACGAACACGCTCTTGTCGCGGACGTGCTTGGGGAACTCGATGACACCCCTTTCCATGTCGTCGCTCGGCGGCTTAGGAGGAGCCTTATCGTGTTGAGCCGTTACAGGACTTCCTTAAGGTCGCCTTTTTGCCTGATAACCTCTTGAAGTAGAAGTCGGCCATGTTGCTTATCTATTCGTCCCCGTTCAGGATCGACTTATTCATAACGAAGCCGTCCGATTGCACGAGTTCGTCGCCGGACGCGTACCCGTACGGGACGAGGTATGTGCCGTTCGATTCGTCCATCGTCAGGTGCCCCTTGCAGGACCTGTGCATCTAGCGGCCCCTGGACGACAACATCTGCTCGGCCGAGCCCGGGGTGATGTTTAAGTTCTGCAACCTGATGGGGATCTAGACGCACTTTGTGACCTTGGACGAGTTCGTTGTTATGTGCCCCGGTCCACCCTCGTGACAGGGTTGGGCCTGTTGAGCTCGATCTGGTATATGACGTCGCCCATGATCGGATGCGATCGTGATTGCGATTGGGCACGTCCGGCAAGCTCTGCGACCAAGACGACCAGGATGGCGACAAGTACTAGTTCGAGATTGCCATTATGCATGCTGTCCAAGACGGTGGATGGGGCCGACTTTGTCCACGTCAGGCTGGGTCTCGATGAGCCGCCGGAGTCCCTGCTGTGCAAGTGCAAAACTAGGTCCGAGATAATGGCTGCCATCCAGAAAAAGTTCAGGTATTCGACCCTCACCGTGACCGGGGATCCAGCAAGTGCATGACGTCTATCCCACCTCCGAACGTGAACCCGGTCGTGATCAAGTCGATGGCCACGAGGCCGAATACGGAGGTGGAGATCAGGTTCGAGAGGGATTCGTCCAAGCCCATGTACGACCTGGCGTCGCAAGGCCTTTTCGGGCACATGAGGGTGACTCGCATCAAGGAGTCGGACTGCTCGTGGTGGGCCAGCCTGTCCATGAACAAGAACGCGGGGGTGGTGAGGCCGAACGGCGAGATGGTCGTAAAGATCCCCCTGGAGGTATACAAGGTCGCGCCAAGGATCGTGGTCGCGATATCGTACCGAGTATGCGTGCACCAGGAAAATTACGAGGCCGGAGTACTATACGGCCATAATCGAGCACGCGTACGACATCGTGCTGGCGAACACGAAGGTACGCGTTATTATAAGGAAATACGAGGTCGTTAGCAAGGCGGTATCCGGCTACGCGGCGGAGGTGGAGATCCTGGAAAGGATTACGTACGGGGATATGAGGAAGCTTCTGCGCGAGATAGTGCATACTGCCGGGAGCACGAAGCGGGTATGTTGATGTACGTCGACCGAGACCTTATGGCAGCTGCGAGGAGGGCTGATCATGCCGTAGTTGATGCATAGGGTCTGTCCCGAGACAAGTTTATGCTTAAGGTCTACGGCGTCAAGGTTTACGTGTTCTGCTATACGTTCGGGTCGGGCACGAACACGCCTCTGTACGAGATGTCGAAAGACCCCAACACTTTTGATAGCGGAGATGATGATGGACGGGACCTTGGTTTACCTCGACGCTTTGTATATGGACGGGAACGCCGCACAAGATTCGCGCGAGTACGTAAGCAGCCCCCTTAACCAGGTTCTAGAGGCCGCCGATGGTAATAAGGAGGATCTAGGACGAGCCGCCGAAACCGAGCGCGGCCAAAGCTACCAGCATGCCTAACGACAGGATAGTGTGCGTTACCCCGTTCCGAACCCTGAGGAAGAAGGAGCCGACGGTCTATCTCCTTTACGCTAGGGGGAAGTTGTTCGCGTCGTCGGTGGGGACATGCTGCCTATCACGAACGGGAGCGTTAACATGGCGGAAGGCGCCATTTACGAGCTGGGCGTAAGGAAGTTCAACCTCCCGGGTTACGTTACGCTTACGAGGCCGATTAAGAGCATCAGCAAGGTGAGGCCTAATAACATGGACGTCGTCAAAGACGCGTTCGTGTCCGACGACGTGGAGATGAACATGATGCCCTTCCGATATTACGTCCTTGTCCTTTAGGGCCCGCGCGAGGGTGTACGAGATGGTGCAGACGTATGCCTTTTCGACTAGGCGCGTTATCGCTATCTTCGGGGCCTGCAGGTACCAGCCGTGGTGCCAGATGAGGTTCGGGAACTGCTTTTACGTCGCGATCGACCCCCAGACCGACATAAGCAGCTAGAGAGAAACAAAAACGTGCGCAGTATTATGCCCCACGGCATGCCCATGTCCGTGCAGGTCTCCTCGTTGGTGAAGAGGAAGGGCACCTTGCTTGTGTATAAGGCCAGGTCGCAGGATTTTATCCTTAACCGGACGTGATCTTCACGATGTCCGCGATGGGGATCCCGGCGGTCTTTTCGCTCAGTATTTCGTATTACCTGAGCGTTATCATCGTGCTTAGCGTCTCCGGCGTGAAGGTGTTCGGATGCGGATACGTGCCCGACGGGATGGGCGACTTTGAAGTAGGGACGAGGCCCGTTATAATGACCATTCGGTATGGGAACGGCGATAAAAACCTGACCGTGGTCTCGGTTTTTGGCAAATCGACGTACGTGGAGCCGATCTTGTACATGAATTTAGTCCTGAACTTGCGCAAGATCGAGTCGGCGTTGCCGAGCATGTGGAAGGACGTCGAAAAGAGCACGAGGCCCGTTATAAGCAGGTGCGTTATCATGCACTCGTCATGAACCTTAACGTGTACGCCTTGTCGCCCAGGGTGTTAAGTATGGCGACGGTCGCGAATACGTCCAGCTCCGCGAGGGAGTACCTGACCTGGCATACGCTCGTGGGCGGCTTTGGCCTCGGGCAGTCACAGAAAAATGGGAGCGCGAAGCAGCCGCTGCACCTGGTGATGTCCGACATTCCGTTCGTAACCGCGTCGCTCGTATTCAGGAACAAGTTCTGCATCGTCATCGAGAGCCACCCCGTCCCCCCAAGTTTGGCCGTGCCGCTCCTTATTTCCCCTCGAGGCCTTGATCGCGCCCGTGTTTGACCTCGCGAAGTGCTGCTTGAAGACGGCTATGTGCCTGATTGGGTCACTCTGGCAATCCCGTAGTTGTACCTGACCACCCTCGTGCTCCCATCCGAGTCGGGGAATTCCAGCCTGTTCCCGTACATCTCCACATGCCCCGTTGGCGTCGTGGGCGGGACCCTACTCTCGTCCTCGATCGTGTAGACGCGCTTGCCCGTGGGCTTCTTTATGGTCCTGAACGAGCTGATCGAGTCAAAAGATGGACGCGTTTATCTCCCTGACCAGGCCGCCGATCCCCCTCGTTTTTCGTATTTACGAGCACGTTCGGGACCACCCTCTCGCCGGTGGCGTCATTGACGATCGTGGGCATGTCCTTGCGCAGGACCAGCTCCCTGACTGTGAACTTGATGCCGTGCCCCGTCATAAAGCTTGTCCCCAACCGGGTGCAAGCCCAGGTCCTGCGTCCCCATCCGGATGCCGAAGTTCTCCCTGGACTCGGTCGAATGAAGAAGGGCTCGGTGAGCAGCGGGAAGCATGAGCACTGCTCCGGCTCCTCCGTCCTCTTGGGGAAGGTCAGACCGGCGAGCCTCTGAGAAGGGCTGTAAGGTAATTCCAGGCTCCGAAATCTTCGAGACGAAGCAGGAGTAGGACAAGAGGTTGACAGCTGGGAAAAAAAAGGAATTAGTGAACGCCTGACGTTTAGTGCAGGACGTCATTTCCCTCCGAACTGGAACCCGTTCCCTTCACACCCTTTTTCGCTCAAACATACGGGCTGCCTAATCGACGATGCCTTCTAGGCCTTAATTGAATAGTCACAAAGTTACAGTAAGCTAATAGAGGGGCCATTATTTAGGATCCGGGGTGTCCTTAAGAGATTGTTTGACATCATGGTTGGGGTATGAGTGGCTAGTCTAGCCCTGAGGACCTGTAGGAGGGGTACCCAGTCCCGAGATGCAACACAGATTGTTGGTGTATCGTTGGTGGCGTAACTAACATGCATTGCCTGCATAACCCCACTTCCGATGTTCTACGCCTACAGCGGGGTGTTCTCGCCTTTAAGGCTTATTACGTACATATGCGTGAGATAATACGTTAGTACTTATCCCAATGAACGTAAGTAAGCAAGGCTTTAATAAGCCGCCCTCCATATTGTCGCAAAAACAGACCAGAAGTCCTGGTCGGGGCTAGATTATTGGTTTCCATTTATCCGATGTTGTATGGGGGCCATGAACGTCAGCTCCTACCTAGTGCCCGTTAATTAATTCGAGCCAACCACAGGCTATCTTATGCTCTGTTCAACCGCCAAGCCCAATCCCTTGCCTTAGCCTGGTTTATGTGGGCGCTTCGCCGATCTTTTTTGGGAAAAGCCCAGATCTCTCGACTTACTCCGCCCGGAAACCGCACCACATAAGTAACCCCCTCTTACGCACCCGTCGACACTCGAAATGCGTAACAGCAGTCCTTCCATATGTCGCAACAACCGGCCTGTCTCAGCTCGTGCAAGCGTCGACGATCGTCCGGCCAGATCTCTCCAAGCGATACTTCGCAGTCTCCACGAAAGAAGCAAAAACTCTTCTATCCGACCCGACCACCACAAGCATTTTGGGACAATCTGTCAGAGATTCCTCTGACTAGAAGTGCCTTACGAGAGTTAGACAGAAGGAACGCCAAAGGCCTGTCACATACACAAGCTCCTTTCCGTCGTCCTATCACCCGGAGCGCCGCCGCCGAGTGGCTGTTCAATCACAGACCCATACAACCCGCCGTGCAGTATCTCTGTCGCTCCACCCCGGCGCAACTGAGGCATATTAAACGTTTCGCAAGAAAAGGAGGCCCAGACCTGTCGGATTTAAGAGGGGTATGTTATTACTGAGCTGCTTCTGGTCCGGAAACTGACGCTTGGCAGTACCATTACGAACCTAGCATCATGCTCAAGCGAAACATGAGCTCCAGCCAATCCAGTCTCGGCCGTCGAAAGCGCGGCTCGGCATCCTCTTCGAAGAGCAATACTACTCCTAACACGAGTAGTACTAAGAGTACTGGGCCGTATGATCGTGCCTTTCAGCAACATCTCATTGACCATGGGATCTACCCTCATAGGTATGAATACCCTGACGGCCAAGTACCGCCATCACCGGATAATATGGAGGAGATTATGCAGGCATTAGCGGAACCACGGCCCTCTTTGTCTCCTTCGCACTTTACCCAAGAGGATTTCAGGAGATTCGAACGAGCAGATGCACATGCTTCCAAAGAGTGGCAGGTCACATCAACAGTAATCCCTATCATTGAAGGGGACGTTGGAGACGGCAAGTGTGTTTCTGGGCAGATACCATTTACAAATCTCGACCACTTAACCGACGGTTCACTTGTGCCTGGCAATCCGGATCGGTACTACGGCGCACGCCCTGAGCAACTAGACCGACAAATCCGGACAGAGCTGAGTGGATATGTCCTTCCCTCGACACAACAGGACCTTCCCATCGTACCCAACTTTTTCCTCGCTGCAAAAGGTCCGGATGGATCTTTAGCAGTGGCAGGACGACAGGCATGCTACGATGGTGCGCTGGGGGCGAGAGGCATTCGCAGTCTCCAGAGGTACGCCGGAATGGAATCGGAATCCGACGGTAAGGCTTATACTATCACGTCGATTTATCACGGAGGCACTCTTAAGATGTACACCAGCCACCCACTACCTCCAGCTAGTCCAGAGGCGCGCCCCGAATATGTGACGACACAGATTAAGGCTTATGCCTTAAATAGTGATGCTGATACTTTCCGTACCGGAGCTCGAGCGTATCGAAATGCGAGGGATTGGGCAAAGCTGCAAAGAGACGAGGCGATCAGGGAAGCAAACGAGAAGGTGATACGATATAACCACGGCGCATCGGCAACTGCCGATAACCAAGTCTTGAGCTGTCCAACAGAAGTTTCAGAAGTGTCAGCCGACAACACAATTGACCCCTCCAGTCAAAATACTCTCATGCAACTCAATCATGATTCAAACGTACCATCTTCCTTTTACGATTCCGAAACATCTGCAGACGAATTAACGATGGATGTACCCCCGGTCAAACGCGCCAAGTCAGTACCTCGGTTCTGCCGACGGCAATCTGGAAGTAACACTGTAACGTCGTCCATTAATGGAAAGGATGTTACCCTCTCAGAGACGGCCGAGTAACAAGTTTAACTTACTCTCCCTTACATGACAGGAAGGATCACGATAGTACGCGGAGTAATAGTATCTGGTAACTTGGATGTGGTCTTAGCTTGTACTTAGCTGGTGCACCTATGTGCATGTTTTCTACGTTTTGGCATGACGTGCCCACGTGGTGGTCAATTAAGGGGTCGGGCATCTAAACCTGCCTCAGGGGCTATGGGGCTTCATACATCTCTGGAGGAACTAATGCAGATTAAGGGAGCATAGTCCTTGACTTCGATCAACCGGCGTGAAAAGACGCAACCGAAGTAGCAGATCCATCTATCGTGTGATCCAATGGATCAGGAGGATGAGTGTGAATGATGAGGTTGGCCCTGGTTTCCTGCCCTTGACGATCTTGAAGAGGCATAAGGTGTCCGATAGGAGGACGTCGGGGGGCGTTAACCCCCATAACATTATGAACCTCATAAGGTATACGTAGTTGTGGCAAGACCCGAAGTGCGCCGCGAGTATGATCGTACGGTGTCGTCCGTGCTGCCGGTCGTCTTGAAGTTCTGCAGCTTAATCCACGACATGAACCTTTCGTATACCTCCTTAGGCTCCTTCGCTAGCGCGGTATAAATCATGGGCGGGATCTAGCTTAGGACCGGGCTGTTGTTGGTCCTGATGGTCCTCATGAGCGCGCTGTACATTTCGCCGTCGCTGGTGCAGGCGCTTAGCTGCTCGATCTGGCCGTCCCTGCTAAGCTCGACGTCGTATGATAATGGTCTTAGGGCTCGACATATACTCGCTCCTAACCTTCCGTACGGCCTCATTTACATGCTGGCAGCTAAGGTAAGCCGTACACGCAGGCATACCTATGCGCAGGGTCATCGACCTGAACTCGGATACGGGGACGCGTCGTAGTCCGCATTCTGGCACCTTACGAAACCCGACGTTATCGCTATCTTGCTCTTGCACAGGCCTTTAATGGGGATCTGTGACTTAAGCTTCCACTTGCGCCACCCGACATTTTCAGGGATTAGTAACAGGAACTGAAATCCTATAATAAGGAGCCCGGGTTCGACTCGCGAATATTGCCCTCCGAAATCCTGTCAAGTTAACGAAATACGGACAAGTACCTTTGCAGGTACTCGACGATACCGGTCGGTTAAATGATCCACGACATGGAGGATATGAACAAGCTACAGAAGAGCATCGACGGCTACGTCAACGCCGACTTCGACGAAGGCACGGATTTGGGCTCGAATCGTGAGGTCATTGGCGTCACGGGCACGGACCCGAACTGGAGGGGTGTTTAGGATTACATTATCATGGATTAAGGATTCTGAACTTTATCTGGCCCCGCATCTGCTTTATAATTATTATTAGTTATACGCCGTATTTCCCTTAATGGTATGCGGTCTTTCTAATAAGTATAAATTGTGAGGAAACGCGTTGCAATTCGGGATATCGCTGTTGATCTCATTGATGTTGTTGTGGGGAAGGTGTGTGAGTAGCTAGGTCTGGGCTATATACATACAGGTGGTGAGGCTGTCGCGTCCACCCCTCCGTTGCCCTAGGCACCCCTTACACCTAATTCCTTTAGCCACTACACATATCCTACCATAAATCTACATATCGTATGGTAAAACCCAAAGATGAAACCCCACGGTACGGTTACGCCGCGCTGTCGATGCGTTCCGCTACCGTCCCGTCCCCGGAATCTTACTTTCCTGACTGACGTTATTCCGGTGCGGTGCCGTACCGCAGGGGGGAAGAGCAGGCCCGTCCGGCCCTTGGATGCGCTGCGATATCGCCCCGGACCACGATATATGCTTTTAGGGTAGACCAAGGTAGGTGATAAGCTTTTATCACCAGGTAAAGATTCCGTGCTCAGCCGCCGCAGGTACGGCGCGTTAATCCTGTTCGTTCGGGGTGGCCCAGGAGGAAACCCTTACGTCGTCTTACACTTGACAGGTTCGCCATCAAGTTCCCCCGCGGAAACCCCAACGCCCCACCGCAGCCCGCTGCGTGCGTCGCGGTGCCGCGCTTGCGTCCGGCGACCCTACCGTAACCACCGCCACCGCATGCACCCATCTTAAGGTAAGTACCGCGGCTCGGGCCCTCGTCCGACTTATTAATCTGCCACAGGCTCCAGTGTGCTACGATTGCGCGTGGCCCTGCGCGCCCTCCGTCCGACCCCGCTGCTACCGCACTGCTACCGCGCTTGCTCGTGCGCATCGCCGTCGCTGTCGAGGCGACTCCCTCCCGATGCGGTAAGTCGCTGCGTTGCCGCTGCGCTGTCGTCGTGTATTCGTTAACTGCTGTAGGCCGAGGGCTTTCGTGGAGCTACGCGCGGTCGCGGCGCGCGTCCGCGTCGACGAGGAGGATAAGGAGGGGGGTTAGTTCATGTTTCGGTCGGGTGATCTACTTTGATAAATTAATCATTTTTTAGGAAGTAAGTTACGATTAACCATATCCTCCAAATGTGGACCAAAGTTAGTCATGTAATCCGGTTTTATCTAGATCGAGAAGATGTACTACCCGAGCTCCAGGATCGCGTCTACCACAGTCCGCTCCAAATCCCGTCTCCTAGCCCGCGCGCCCGCCAATAGCGCCAGAGAATGGACCGACACAACCCAGCCCGAACCCCCCAGTCTTCCTCCTCCCACTGCGAGCGAGGCCTCAGCTCGAGGTCCAGGTCAGCGGCTCTGGCTGCCAGTCCGCCTCCTCTCCAGCATTGATGAGCCGAGGATTGGCGAAACGCTCTTCGAGCCTCTACAGGTTACTGAAAATGGGCTAGCCATGACCAGAAACTTTCGATCAACCAGAAAGAGACGAGGTTACTCGAGGCGTCGGCTGGTTAATCGCTCATTCTCCGATGGCGCCACGAAGCGCTCGCTTCAACCGCCTTCGCTCAACATTAAGGAGGACAATGGTGTTAGCAGCGCTATGAAGTTGGCGTCGGAGGCTATCGGACTCGCTGCGCTGGGCGGTAATACGCCTGATAAGGTCCTTAAGGAGCGACTTGACGCCCTCGCCGAGAGCTATATGATTTGTTAATCATTAGCGTAAATAGAACAATTAGCTATGACATACCATGTTAAAGCGTACTGCCCACAGCTTACCCCGTCAACATATCCCCAGAATCTTCCGGCCGCCTGAGAGATGACTCTTAAGCAGTGCCCTAAATGAAAATGGTAAGCGACCGAACATCGAGCCATTGCAGATGATTATGTATACAAATGAGAATCCCCAAACCGCTAGCCAGAGGGCAGATCATGTATACATGATCACGTCAGAAATTCGTGGCTGCGGTGTATGTGCTTCTGGTTCCGACGGATTATTTTTCGGGGTTGCAATGTCATGGCCGTTCGCCATATATAAGAGGCATCTTCAGGCCGTCTCTATGGTGGTAGCATCTCGGTAAGGCCGTCTTTATGGCGGTAGCATCTCGGTAGGACTATGATTCTTTATCCGAGCGGGAAGCCTCTGGCCAGAGGCGGCTGTTGAAGATAGCTTCCAAAAATTCCGTCAAGATTGTCAGAACCCCTTGGATCGCCACCTCGGAGAAGTAGTAGTTGCGATTGAGAGGGCAGAGGAATCCTTCGCGAAGATGGAGGACTCCTTCGCAACCGGGAAGTCAGACCATATCGAATTGCTCCAAGAGTCCCAGTTAACTTTAGGCGTCAGAGACGGACTGATACGAGACTTAATGTCGAGGCTCAGTGCCGTAACATTAGAGCCGTCGAGGGCCTATTTTGACGCTGTGAAGCTGGCTATGCAGCGCCTAGACGACCGAAATCAAGCTACTGGTTCAAAGAAAGCAGAGGCTACAACCAGTAACGACCCTGACCGACACCGCCTAGGAAATGTCCTCAAGGTGGTGGGAACCCCTCGAGCCAGCTCAAAAGAAGGGTAGGAACCATCGTTGTAGGTAGTTCCTCCCCTACCTACAACGATGGTTCCTACCCTTCTTTTGAGCTGGCTCGAGGGGTTCCCACCACCTTGAGGACATTTCCTAGGCCGCCTTTGGCCAGAGGCTTCCCGCTCGGATAAAGAATCATAGTCCTACCGAGATGCTACCATTATAGAGACGGCCTGGAGATGCCTCTTATATATGGCGAAAGGCCATGACATTGCAACCCCTAAAAATGGTACGATTTCAAAGTAAAAGGATAATTACTATTGGATCAAGGTACGCCCGACTCTTCTTTCCAAGCCCTGACCGGGCCCTTGATGGTTTCAGTATGCGGTTTAGTTATACCGAGTGTCGACTGTTAACGATTGAATCAGTACAAACTGCTACTTGATCGCCCTGCCCCCTGTCTGAAAATGGGGGTTATGGCGCCTAGCAAGGAGGGCCCTAACGCCCCTGACTTTGCAATCCAAATCCTGATAGGAGACTTTGGCCAAGCCATGCTGGAGAGCAATCGACATGTGACAGCTTCATCACGCTAACAACTTCCTCCAGACTATTTACACGAGACAGTCGGATGCACAACACGGAAGCGGAGCCTATTGGCTCTATGTCCACAATTGGAGGAATGAACGCAACTGGCTGCTTCACTTTATTACCTACAAATGTTATAAGCAAGGATCACTGACTCATCGCTGCAAAGATCCACTGGGACATGGGGTACCAAGGGGTTCTTGTGCTGGAAAGCAAAAGGTATTCTGCATCAAGCGTCATACCCCCGCTAGCTTTTCTTTCCTTCTTCTCTATTAGTGTTGCCAAGTGCTACCATTAAATATCGGGGACTCCGGCTGTTATTGCCAGCTTGGTTAAGATGTTAACATTGTGTAACTTCGGTTCATGGCCTTACGCGCCAGTCTTGCATAACGACTTTAACCAGGCGAGCAAGAACATGCGAACCGAGATAGCAGTTGCCATTACGTATGAACAAACCTGCTTTAAGGTAAGTACCATACCTTTTCTGGGTTGCTTAAGTTAGACAATACGCTCGTTAAGAGGCACTGCAGCCTGTGTTACGTGTCTCTGTAATTCCGCCACCACAGAGGTGGTAACATGGCGGGCTAGCCATGTCATCCATCTTGTCCATCTCACCCACCCTGTCCACCCTATCCATGTAGTCCATGTCATCTCAGTACCCAACTTAAGATCATACGCCGATCCAAAGGCCTTGCTAAGCAGTGGAACTTGGTTCATATCCTTGCTGGTCAAAGACGACGTAGGTATTAACTTCGTCGGCTAACTGGATACAGCATGTCTCCCAAAGAATGTGTACCAACTGTACATAATGAATGCCAAGTACCTGAAGGCGACAGTGATCTTGGCAAATCAGCTTGGCGCAGTTAAGTAGGTGCTTAGGCTGCACGCGCATTTAAAGTGGGTCTATATGGATTTACCAAGTAATGTGACGGGTGGTTCCGGAACTATGGAGCTTATGCTGCTCAGGTCCAGCTTGCTACGTACTTTCGATAAACGTCCATAGGGATCCATTAACGTGACTTTGGCTGGAGGTAATGATCGCCTTTTTTTATAAAAGTATTATTGGGCCACCCGGGACTTCGACGATGGTAAAAAGGTCGACCCACATGGAGGGAATTATGTACTATTCGAGTTTGATGTTTGCTGAATAGCGGGTTTGATCGACAAGCATGGGCATAGCCTGTAGCAAGCAAGAGCAGGGAGTTTCTTAATACAAGCCGGACTTATGCTGCTTTAGTCGGCTTCCACATTTACGGTACAGCCAGTTAACAAGTGTAACAGATTCCAAGAAACCCCCTGTCTTCGGAAAAGCACGCTATGTAAAGGCTTAATGTATGTGATCATGTTGCGTTACCTCCCCGTCCAATAACTGGCTGAAATCATTAGGCGCGGGACGGCCAAGGCCCCGGCCGATAGTCGCCATCGACGTTGCCCATTACAGATAGGACTCAATCCTGAGGAGATACATGTGATACGGTTGAGTTCGTGCGTGTCAGATGTACGTCTGACGAGTTCAGCTGCCCTCCGTCCGGGGTCGGTTGCCCCGGCTGTTCTTTCCGTAGCTGTATATTCGTGGACTGCTTTAGACTTACCGTTCAAGCTTACGAATTCACCCTGTAACTCCAATTTCTACTTGTGCGATAGGGTCAAATGGATCCTTGTTGCCAGCATCATGATCTATCTTTATCCCTTGTGCCTGCGTGAAGCTGAAGGCTTCCGGGCTGGCAGACGTGTTACATACTTAGCGTTTGAAAAGGACGTCAAGGCGGTCGGGGTGTGGCAGAACTGAGAACGGAATGGTAGGCTGGGATGAGTCAGCAGACATTCCGCATGTTCGATATCGGATAGTTCTGTCACCACCTCCGCGCCCACCCAACCCCGTCCCCCCCCTTTTCCTTTTTCCAAATTCCGCCTGTCCCCCGCCCGCCCGTCCCCCAGCAACATGCTTTGTTGCTCGTTATCGACTTGTCTGTATTCTCAGATTCTAGCTGCTTTAAAACCTCCCTAGGTTAACTCCTGCATACCTATGTCAGTTCGTCCGTAAAAATGGTGAAAGGCAGAAGTCCCCGACATGCCAGAAATCGGACTCGGCAAAATGCTACGAATTCAGTTCTCCTTAGGATCCCTCACGAGGTGAAGTAACGATGCTAAATACTTTCGTCACTTAATCTGACGCGACCCCTATAGATACGGCTGATGATTTACGAATATGCTGTTGTTGTCGAGCAGCTTATCCAACCTATACCATTTCCTGCCACGAAAGAGTCCTCAAACTTATTCATTCCAATGGAGACAAAAAGAACATTATCTACCCATGATCCAATCGTGTCACCGAGCATGCATTCACTTACACCAGATTGCTACGTACATGCTATACTATGTATCTGGAGCTTTCGGCATATCCCAGCTTTTACAGTGTCAATATGTTTCTGTTTCTGAATAGCGACAGCCTTTTAGATTATCTTACGGTAATTATGCAGGAAAGACGGACCCGGATACGCAGCATTATCCTGACAGCAAGTTCAATCACCAACTATATTGAGAGCTCGAAAAATCAACGCCTTTCTACCATGCTAACGCAATGTACCGAGCTGGAACGTTTGAGTCTCGTACTTAGCGAGCCGCTAAATCAGGACGAGATGTCGAGATAGTGTCTCAAGATAGTAATGGCGAACATTACAGGAGCGTTTCTTCAGGAGGGTTGCTGGATTTTATGGAGTTCGCCATCTTTTCGACCTTCATTGCATGTTGAAGGGGAAACCGTATTTGATTTTGTCGACGGCAAATTATCCCGGTTTCCCTTTCCCTTCCCTTCTTGCTTACCAATAGGCAGAGTCATTCCATTTCCAGAACATGCGGACGTTCTCGAACTGGCTAGCCGGGACCTACGTTTGCGACGTCTGGCGTTAACTGCTAAGTACGGGGAAGGCTGGGCTTTAAAAGAAAGAACCACTCCGCCCCTTGTGGAGGAAGCCTTTAATTCTTCGAGCCTCATCCACAACATGGCACAGATCGTCAGGTTGGGTTGTACCATTGCTTCTCCGGAGTTCGGTGGATCCCTACCTCGCTGAGAGGAATGCTGACACTCGGACGTGAGGGCGGGCACCTGCGCTTGATGGCTCAGCGCTGCTGTTTAGTAGTGGCGGTAGTAGTATTGGGTATGTAGGCGTCCGTGTTGAATGAAGGTGCAACGGAAAGGAGGAGCGGGGGAGACAACCCCGCCGTGAATTGGGGTCGTAGGGGGGGTCTTGGGGAATGTGTCAATTCCGTCAGCCGGTCCCTCCTGTTTACCTTATGCTTATTTAATTTAGTATTATTTAATTAGATACCCTGACCCATGAGAACGGAGCTTTGAGGGCCTTCATGGCAAGAATCCTTCGGTTAATGGTGGTATGCCTGCTCATAATAGCATCGCCCAGGGTTTCCCAACCACCGGAAATAGCAGCAAGGAGTCGTGGCATGCGGTTTCACCCAGCCACTGCCATGAGCACAAGAATAACCGCCACCATCGCTCTGGACTCAGGAAAGCCATCCTCATCTAACAATAGCGACTGGAGTATATTTCATTCTTGAATACGTCTATCAACTCGAATGTGAAAGATATCAAGTCCAACATACCACAAGTGCCCAGACCAGCTGGGAGGTACCATGCCTTAAACGCCGCGTATATCCTGTGTCACCATGGCGCATGCAAAGTCCATTACCTCAGGAGGGGGCAGGAAGAAGCCTCCTGAAAATTTCCTCGGTCTGTTGCCTTTGTTTACGCACCTCTTCAATGAACATTGTAAACATGTTCGTAAATCCGTCCACCTTTTCTGTCAGCTCCCGTATGCCGTCATCCTGGTAGCGATTACCCCTATTTCTAGACGCTGGGAAGTCGGTACCGTCGCGGCCCCTTAAAACAACCTCGTCCCTCCTGTGGGATCTACTTGGAAGCGGGTATGTAAGTTGATAATACGATTCAGGCTTCATGGGATCGCCATCGTCCATAGCCCACGGGGGAACGGTGCCGGACTTGACAAAGAACTTATCGATCTCTTGGTCAGCCTTTTTGTGTCCTAGCCAGCCGCGTAAGGCTGACCGGGTCATAATGGGGTGGTGGTCTGAGACACCGCGTATCCCGACGCGAACGTAAGTATAGCACGTTCGTTCGTTGTTTCCGGTTTCCGGTAAGAATGCGACGCCTATAATACCCTCGTACCTTTCACGACCCATGAAACGATACGTTGGCAGTTTTTCCTGGATGTTGTTTTCCTTGTTCGACCCGTGGTACGCCGCGGCTTTTGCGTGGTCGACGTCATCAGCCATCCTAATGCTGAGCTTATTAGGCCCTTCAACATCATGAAAGTATTTAAAGCCGCCGGGCCCCGTCACTTTGGCACCACTTCGAGGGGGGCATGAATGGGCTAAAATCTCGAGCTCTTTAAAGTCATCTGTGTTGGCATCGCGCATCGTCGTGTCCTCTGTATCACCGTTTCTGGAGCCTCCTTGGGTAGATTCTGCTTGAGCCGATTTGGGTTGAGTGGGTTTGGGTTGAGGTTTGGGTTGAATGGGTTTGGGTTGAGTGGGCATCGTCTTAGCATACTCCTTGGGCAGCCCCCGCTCCTCGAGTCGCTTCAGCAAAGGCTTCATGAGATACTCAGTCCACGCCTCTGGCCATTGATAAAGACGTCGCCTCCTAGTTGTCTCGAAGTACTTCTGCAGCTCCTGGATTTCCCGCCGCGCCCGTTCATTTTCAGCTCTGAGTTCGTAACTCATCGCAATACTCCGTTGCGTATATTGACAAGCTAATAATTTGTAAGGAGGTACCGTGAACATCCTGGGATCGGGCATTTTGCATGTTTGGTTGTTCTCCATAATGGACTTATTATAGTTATTTAGAGCCTCGGTAAGCTCGACTGCTTTGACAGGGCCGTCAAGAGACTTGAAGAATCCCTTAACAATCCTCTTACCTATGTCGGCATGCAGTCCCCGTACCACTTTCGAGGGATCTGGATAATCCGCTTCCCCGTCTTCTTCGTCGTCTGATTCGTCGTCTTCCGTTGCGTCATCACTATCGCTATCGGCATCGAACGCACTGGGAGCAAACTCTTCACCAAACGTATTTATTTCCTTGGGAGGCTGATTGTCCTTACAAAAAGCATCATATTTCTTACGCTTTAATGGGTCGCTAAGGATCTCGACCGCCTCGTTGATTGCTTGGTATTGCTTAGCCTAAGTCCTGTTTAGACGGGATCTGGAACATACCTGCAATGCACTCCTCGGCATCTTTATCTTCGTTCTTGTCTGGGTGAAGTTTAGGCGCAAGTTTTTTGTAGGCTTTTCTGATCTGTTCTGTATTTTCATCTTCTTTTACACCAAGAAGCTGGTAGTGTGTCGCCTGCCGTTTTTTCAGTTTCAATATGCGATTTACCGCCTGCCGCTTGTCCTGAGGCGTGTGCGCACCCTGGGAATTGCTCTTGTCGTCTTCCAAGGCCTTGATGATTGCATTGCCAACGGCATCCATAATAGCGTCACCATTGGACTCAATCTGTCTGTTGATCTCTGTCACCTCTGCCTCAGTGGGGTCAGAGCCGGACTTAGACTTTCTCTCCTTTTTGACTGCGTCCAGCACATCGCCGAATATGGTAACTCGGTTGTTAATGTCCGTTTTTGATTTAGCGACCATCGACCGAACCTCATCTAGAGATTTGTTTTCGAGAGTTAACCGCGCCTGAGCAGCTCTGCGTTCCGATACCGTCTTAACGGCTGCGTGTAGTTCTGTATCGCGGCCGGTATGGTGCTCCTTGGGGGCTTTTGAGCCTTCGCCATGGCCATTGGTCTGATCCGGCGGGGGCTTCTCTTTCGCTTCAGTATGGGCGGCGTTTGTCCGTTTTTTCGGGTGATCACCGGCAGGGGACTCTGGCGGGTCATCTTCGTCCATTGCCTCTTCCTCGGATCTCGGTTTGGACACAGACTCTAAAGCCTTCGACTGGCCCTCGAGGGAGGCAAAACTGAGAGACATGGCTGCGATGATGAAACCTGGTGCTGGGCTCGTTTTCCGTTGCTCTCGTCCGGCGAGCCTTTATAATGCTCGCTTTCTAAAAATACCATCCCCCCACAGGGGTTCGCAGTACGAAACCGGACACCGTCCACTCGCGGCCCCCCCACAGACCAAAATAGGATCGAAAGCCCTCCTGGCATCCCGACCATAAAACCAGCGAGTCGCCCCCCGTGATAAAGATGATATGCGCGGTGGATCCTTGTCGACCCCAAGTAACCGTTAAGAAGAGCATCATGGTGCGTGGGGGGGGGGGGGGGGGGGGGGGGGGGGGGGG
>QJNX01000242.1:0-97728 GCA_004155925.1 Monosporascus sp. MG133
CTTCCTCATCCCCCTCCAAACACAATAAGAAACACAAAGAAAAGAAAAAAGACCCACCAGATCCAGAGCCCCGCGGACGAGGTGGTACCGCACTCCGGGGCAGTCCTGGCTACGGCCGCCGCGCACGAGCACGACGCTGTGCTGCTGGATGTTGTGGCCCTCGCCGGGGATGTAGGCGGTGATCATGCGGCCGCTCGACAGCCTGATACGCGCCGTCTTGCGCTCGCCCGAGTTCGGCTTCTTCGGCCGCGTGATGCCCACCTTCAGGCACACGCCCTTCTGCTGCGGGCACCGCGTCTCCGCCAGCGCGGGAGACACGGCGTGGCGCGCGCGCTGCGGTTTGCGGCAGCCCTGTTTTTCGTGGAGATATTTAGTTAGACGAGTAAGGCAAGGTGTGGGGCTTGTGGGCTGCTGGCTCTCGTGGTTCCTAGGAAGCGGGGGGCGGGGGGAGAAGGGATATGGCAAGGGCAGAAGACCGGAGACGGGAGACGAATAAATACGTACTCGCAGGACTTGGTTCAGCGTCGCTTGCGGCGAAGGCGTCGTCGAGAAGGATCGCGTGGGCAGGCGGGGGAGGGCTGTCGTCGTCGTCGCTGGCCGCCACGCCAGAGACGGCCAAAGGGATCTGAGGAGCGGCGCGGCCATTGTCGAGCTCGATTGTCGTAGCTGTGGGACAATGGGTTATCGACTGTTGCAGGTAGCTTAAGGGCATCTATCATATCATTGATGCGACATCAATTCTGCCAAGCAATCGTTTAAAAAATGGCCGGTCATCTGTCTGCCAGGTGCTGGGCTGAAAGCAGCTGTCAACCACATCACATAATGTCGGCACTTCGCATCGCCGCTCTCCGTGGAGGGAAACCTCTCTTCACTTCACATGTCAGACCCCGGTCCCCGTCACCTTGCAACCGAAAGTTAGCTGCAGCAGTTGGACGAATTAAAAACTTCCCTTCCCTGACTGGCGCAATCCCCAGTTTCTGGGGCTCCAACTTCCAAGGGCGAACAAGGGGTGGATGGATATCGTCGGCGGGCAGCCTCGGTCTGTCTCGGCTCCCCACAGGAATGTGACGAAATATCAAGAGCCGTAAGCCGCCTCGCTAGCTAGTATGGCAGTTTTCACGATCTCTATTACTTTCGGCGATTCATTCCGCAGTTGTAAATTACCACGTGCTGTTCCTGCTCACTGGTCTAGAATTGTACCGTTGCAGCATTGACTAAGGTAACCCAATTAAGCTCCGCTATGTTGTCTTTCGCGAGAGTCCTTCGGCCGGCGTTACGGCGGGGTCAAGGTGTTGCTGCTTCCACTGCCTCCCTTTCCACTAGAATTTCCCCGTCGGCACGATGCAGTAGAACAGCACGGATCCTCAATGCTCAGCAGTAGGTTGTTTAAGTCCCTCTTCGGCGGGCCACGTAGCATTGACGCGCGCCGGCATCTAGACTCAGACCGCTCTCCGCGACGGCCCACCGGCGCAGCGACCTCGCGGACCTCACGCCGACGCCAATAACACACCTGTCGGAGACGGAGGCGGCGATGCAGGAGGCCGTGTCGCGGTTCGCCAACGACGTGGTGCTGCCGCGGGCGCGCGAGATGGACGAGGCCGAGCAGATGGACCCGGCGCTCGTCGAGCAGCTGTTCGAGCAGGGGCTCATGGGCATCGAGATCCCCGAGGAGTACGGCGGCGCGGGCATGAACTTCACGGCCGCCATCGTGGGCATCGAGGAGCTCGCGCGCGTCGACCCCTCCGTCAGCGTGCTCGTCGACGTCCACAACACCCTCGTCAACACGGCCGTCGTCCGCTGGGGCAGCGCCGACCTCAAGCGCCGCTTCCTGCCGCGCCTCGCCACCAACACCGTCGGCAGCTTCTGCCTCTCGGAGCCCGCGTCCGGGTCCGACGCCTTCGCGCTGCGCACGCGCGCCACCAAGGTCGACGGCGGCGCCGGGTACCGTCTCTCGGGCGGCAAGATGTGGATCACCAACTCGATGGAGGCCGACTTCTTCATCGTCTTCGCCAACCTCGACCCGTCCCAGGGCCACCGCGGCATCACGGCCTTTGTCGTCGAGAAGGGCACGCCCGGCTTCTCCATCGCCAAGAAGGAGAAGAAGCTCGGCATCCGGGCCAGCAGCACCTGCGTCATCAACCTCGACGACGTCGAGGTGCCCCCGGAGAACCTGCTCGGCGAGGAGGGCCAGGGATACAAGTACGCCATCGGCCTCCTCAACGAGGGCCGCATCGGCATCGCCGCGCAGATGACGGGGCTCGCGCTCGGCGCCTGGGAGAACGCCGTCAAGTGAGTCGTGTCCCCTTAACCAGTCCCTCGGCTAGCGGAGAAGGAGGTCCCGATCGAAGAACCGTCGCGCCAGGGATCTCTGGTTTTCGTTCTTTTCCTAACGCGCGCGATCCGATAGGTACGTCTGGAACGACCGGAAGCAGTTCGGCAAGCTCGTGGGCGAGTTCCAGGGCATGCAGCACCAGATCGCGCAGTCGTACACGGAGATCGCGGCGGCGCGCGCCCTCGTGTACAACGCGGCCCGCAAGAAGGAGGCCGGCGAGGACTTCGTCAGGGACGCCGCCATGGCCAAGCTCTACGCGTCGCAGGTTGCCGGCCGCGTCAGCGGCCTCGCCGTCGAGTGGATGGGCGGCATGGGCTTCGTGCGCGAGGGCCTCGCCGAGAAGTTCTGGCGCGACAGCAAGATCGGCGCCATCTACGAAGGCACCAGCAATATCCAGTAAGTTCCCCCACGCTAAATTACCTTATGTCGCATTCTCCGGGTGGGTAGGGCGTTGCTGACGCCCGTTTCTAAGGTTGAACACTATCGCCAAGTCGCTACAGAAGGAGTACACCGTATAAAGGGGGCGTCCGCTGTAAACGATATACCAGTTAGGTAGTGGGTGAGAGGCGGCTCGGAGTCATGGGTTATGTGGAGCATCTACACTTGATTTCCCCCAAGGACAGGAGTTGCATAGGGTAGTCTACTCGCAATTCAGCTATACGTTGAGGCATCTCCAAAACCGCGTCGCGCGGTGATGTTTCTGATCTGAAAACTTTACCCTTGAAAATGCAGGTTCCGGCCGAAATAGTTGAGCCGCCTTTATATCCAGCAAGCAAAATCGGGGAACGGAATGATAGGACTTAGCCGGTAATATATTCGGTTGCTTCAAAACAGAAAAAAAAAAATGAAAGCTGATGATCCATTCGATCTAGTCAAAAGGTTTCGCTCGGAATCTATAGGTGGCAGCGACGGGATACCAATACCCATACACGGCTAGGTGGTTAGAGGTAGCTCAACTATGATCATGGCCAGCGCCTGACATGCTATGTCGCCAACTCGCCGACTTTCTAAGATTCGGACGATATTTACAGCAAAAATTTAGCTGATATGAAGATGCGCAGCAGTCTTCGGTTGCGGAGCACCTATGGGATCATATTATTATACGAAGATGCGTGTATAGATCGCTTGCACCAATCACGGCGACGGCTACATGATTCGGCGGGCAATATATTAGACTACCCAGTAAGTATGAGACCAGGGGGGAAGGCCGCCGCGAATCGGCTATATTGGTCACGGCCCGGTTCTCATGTAATTCCCTCGGGCAAGAGAGGAAAGGGGCTCCGGGTCAGCGCCAGGGACGTAATAGTAACAGTTACATGCAATGTTCAGCGCTTTCTCTTCCAGTTTGGTCCCTGCGATGGTGTTGCATTTTTTGCCGTAAGTAAGCTCTAACGTTAGCTTGTACGTATGTGACCTCGCTGAAGTCGTCTCTCACGGCGGTGCTGCTTATCACACACACAGAGAGAGAATATGTCGCGCGTAGCTAGCACGGGACATCGGTATGCAGACAGTAGGATACAGACGTTTTCGGCTTGCGCTGGGATATATATGCAGGTCTTCCAAGTTGTGCTTCGAATCGGGCCAAGGTGAGAGTACCTATCATTCCCCCCTGAAAGCTTATTGCGGCATTCGCGATCAAGTCATATGTCCTCATATGAGCAGTTATCCAGGAATTGGATATAAGAGCCGCTTGACTACTATCATTCGCGCCACGTATGACCTACGGCGGTCGGCTATGGACAGCAACCGTAATTGTATACCGAGCAGACTTGATGAATGGGATAACTACCTATTGTCCTTAATTATGGCACCAAGTAGTACCTTGCCCATTGAAAGCCAATAGGTTCTATGTTCCCCCCTTCCCCTGATATGGGAAGGCAACAAGTCTCGCTTTACTAATCACCATTCTATGCCAATTAGCAGAGGACGACGAACTGTATGCAACAGTATCGTGTGAAGTATTTATTATCTTCCATTACTCATTATTTTCACAGTAAGGAGAGTGACACGCCTTCACGGCGAGCTATTTAGAAATGCATGTTTGTAACGCCCAGAAATCCCTCTGTTGAACTCCTAACCTCTCACCGACCAACCCGTACTCCTCGGTTTCCGGGAGTCGAGAGACCCCAATTTGGATATCATTCTTTCGCGGTCGCCGCCCCGCTTAAACCCAAGTATCAGTATCCCAAACGCCTTGCATGCCCGATGAGAGTGAGTGAACGAATACCAGGTTGAACAGAAAAGGACAAAAACGCCACGGCAGAAGACCGAGATCCTTTCCTGGCTCAGCAATTATGCACGGCCACCGACCGCGCCCTAGGCCTCAGGTCCGCGTACCCGGGCGGTGCGCCTCCCTGCTCCTGCTGGTACTGGCGGTTGAGCTCCACGGCGGGCGCGGACAGGACGCGTGGCCGAAGATAAGCGTCGGCCTCGGCCTCCTCGACGGCGGTCTCGAAGCTCGGGGGTAGAGGGCCCGTGCTGGGATCAATTGACGGCATCGCCGCCTTAACGCCAATCTGCAAAGGCACACCGAGCATGAGGCTCGAGCTCGAGCCCCCCGACGATACCGACACCGTGAGCCAGAGCACGTAGGCGCGTGAGGAGATGCACGAGTGATACGTCGGCAGGAAGATCTTCTTGTCCGTCGGCAGTCTGATCGGAACCTGCAGGCTTGCCGTGTGGTAGATGGGGGCCGTGTTGGAGGCGGTCTTGTTGCCTTTCGCCTTGGCGCTCTTCGTTATCGTCCATCGGGGACCCTCGCCGCCGGCTTCTCCCGAATGGTCCGAGTCCGAGGGCAGGTCGCTGCCGTAGCCGGAATCCCGCCTTGTCTGGGCCCCCAGGTGCTGCTTCCAGACGACCTTGCAGGCCGGGGCCGAGGACGATGACGACGATGGTATCGATGTCGTGGTCGAGTACGAGCCGCTGCCGCCGTAGCCGAAATGCCGGCTCCAGTCCCCGAGGTTGGGCAGGCAGCGGACGCCGCTGGCGCTGAAATAGGTCACGGCCGAGATCTTGGCGGAGACGGCGGTAACCCGCGGGGGCGCGCACTCGGCCGACGCGGGCTCGAAGCCGAAGTCGAGCTGCGCGTCGGTGGCCGTCGCCGAGCGCCCGTCGGGGCTCAGCATCGCGGCGGCTGGCTGGGTCGCCGACACGGTCAGCCTGCCCAGCTTCGGCGACAGGATCGTCCTCCGCATCGTCTTGCGCTTCGACATTGTATACAGCTTGTCGTTCTCGGTGACGCTGAGCGGCGGCTCCTCGGGCGCCGCCGGCAGCACCCGGATCTCCTGGCTCTCCTCGAGGACCTTGGTGGCGGCGGCGGCACCCTCCTCGTGCCGCAGCACGCGGGCCTTGATGGCGTACTCCACGCGCGTCATGGTGGGCGCGAGGTCGCCCCGGTCCCAGGAGCCCACCGTGGGCGGTAGCCGGAGGTGGTAGTCGCGGACGGCGTCGTTGAGGACTGTGTGGCTGCAGGCGTTGATGGTGAGCTGGTCGGGGATCACGAAGTTGAACGGCACGCTGTAGGTGCGCCCGGCCTCCAGGACCCGGGGCACCGGGTAGCACGACTCCGGGATGGGCATGGTGAGCTTCAGGAAGGTGTGGCACGTGGCCTGCGGCACGCTGACCCCGTCGATGCGGGTCTTGGCGGTGCCCAGCAGCAGGATCTGCAGGCTGTCGAAGCGCACGTCGTTTTGTGTGTTGATGGAGACGTGGCCGGAGATCGGCGACGATGTGGTGTAGATTTTGGACTGGTAGTGGTTATCGATGTGGATTTCCATGGCGGCGGGCTTTTGGACGGCCATCGTTAGCCTGCGAGCATACCCGCCCGAGGATCCTATGGTGCCGCGGTCGGAGACAGACGACATCCAGGCTTTCATTTTTATAACTGCCACCGCGAATCGACGGTGTTGGATGAATCCAGTTGAGACTTATGCTGGAAGCCCAAATCTGCCACGACGACCTTGCTGTGTTGGTCGCTCCCTGGGGGCTATATGCGGGGCCTTGGAGCACGAGAGCTGTTATAGTCGATACTGAGCCGCCCGACTGCAACCCGGCAAACCCCAAAAAATGTATTGGCTATGGAGATAGTGATGGTCGAACACAAATACCTAGAAAGGTATCATACAATATGCAAGCTCAGAACGGCTTGAGGCCTTCGTGAAAATCGATTGTTGGCAAACTGATGTCTGTTATATCATCTAGTAGCTGACTTATCAGAGTACTGTGGGCAGTAACCTGAAGATGTATATATATATGATGGGTGAGAACCAAAGGCAGAGGGGATCATCTGGCTTGATATATAAGCCATAGATGAAGACGGGTTGGCTTCTGCATAATAATGAATCGAGTCACATCTTTAGTAGAAGCTTTCCACCCTGGACGCAAAGGTCACCAACTGCATGTTCCCATAAACTAATTAGGAGGTATCGTGAGCCCACACCTACTCAGCACACTATACGCAAGGCGGGTAGATCCTCCACCTGAAGGGCGAACAAAATGGCTTTACCAGCTGAGGTACCTAGCTCTGGTTAGCCAAGGGTACCGGCGCGCGTTGGTGTCATACCACAGCGGCTGAGATCAGTCAGCAGCTTCTTTCTCTCATGTCAAAACAAAAAGATGACCAGATGGGCGGATCGCTAAACTTTTCCTCCAAAGGCAGCCTTTGGAGCCCTGTTGGTGGGGGTTCTACGAAGTCAAAGAGTCAATAGGGCTTGTTCGACATGTTTGGTGGGGCAAGCAAGGGTGGGGTAAGGGATCCGGAGCTGTGGGCCGCGCCCTCCTGAACGGCCGTGGACAGGGTGCCGGACATCACGATCGGGACAGGGTGCCGATGTGACGATCGATTGCGTGCGAGTTCAAACCAATTATTGGCGGGCGTCACGTAAGGGTATTTTACTTTAACTTTGAGCCAGCTTTCCCAAGGAGCCAGCCGCGTTGTCGGCCTTGGGTTCTTTGGAACTTGGAAGACTTTAGACTTCTATAGCATCACACCATTTGGGAATTAGGACAACACGGCACTCATTTTTAGTGCCCAAAGCGTCAGCTCATAGCCGTCACAAATGTCATATTCTACCTAGCCTGATCTCCCATGCCATCTTTCTCCACAAGAAATGCGCCCTTCGAATACAAGGCTAGCAAAGCTAATAATCAGCCACAAAATTTCGTGCTTTGTAATGTTATTACATACGAATCTATCGACGTCATGGGAGATTGATGCCAAGATGGATGCTTGATTCATCTGATAAGTTTATTATAACGATTAGCTTTTTGAGCCATGCAAACCTCAACAGAGTGGAGGCAGCTCGAGTTCAGCTCCAAAGCCTTATATGGAAGACACCTTGATCCCGGTTGCATGGATATATTCGCACCTACTTTCCCCACGCCTGAACCGGGATGGATATGCGTGCAGTCTCTCTCCGTCCGGCTTAGTTCAATGCTTACAGCAACTGGTCATTCGCAAACATCTGATTATTCCCGAGATAGCAAATAATATCGAAGCAAACAAAATAACATTGACTCATCCGCTGATGCCCAAGAGCTAATACAAGAGCTATAATTATGGTGCCGTGCAAAAGGCGCGGTTGACCGTCTGATGACTCCTGGTCACCGCCCTGCTGCAGTAGCTTGTATCATGGCTTTCTCTCAATCAGTAGAAAGACCACCATGTGGTTCAAGCCAAAATGGGGCACATTTGCAACGAACTGCTTCCGATATCGGTTAATTTTTGCTTTCTAAGCATACTTACATCGTCCAAGTCATTTAACAACTTGTCTGCTTATGTAATAAGAGAGACTGAGGAAAGAAAAGAGTACCAAGGATGGCGCTAATGTTTCGTGATCTCGGGAAAGCTTGCATGCGGGGAGCTTCAAGGGGTCCCGATGCATCGAAAAGCCGGCGAGACGGATTTGTTTAGCCTGCCAGTCTCCTCTCGTTCCCTGTCTTCTTCGATGGAGAGAGCGCTTCGAGGTTCGCCGTGCGAGGGCATGTTGGGAGGACACCTTTTTATTTCTCTTCCTGGTCGACGTTACGAATTGCTTGCCACGTTGGCGGGAAGTCCCTGAAGTTGACAAACAGCTCCGTTGCGTTGCATCGTCTACGCCTGAAAATGCAGGGTTCCGAAAAGTTCATGGGCTGTGTACCTTTTTCTGGGTACAAGACGAGATGTCGAGTGCATCCCTTGGCGCTACCCGCTTGACAACTTCACATCGCTACCAGATAGCTGGGGTAAGGTGCTATGCTGACGCTCCGCATGACTAACAGACATGCGTACCGTTACCCATAAGAATATAGCGCAAAACTCTATTACCAGCTCTATTAGCCCCATCTCCACGCAGATCGGCATTGAAGTCACTTTGATGCCTTATCTACTTTGTTGATATTCCTCGGCATTATAAATCCAATGCTCACGCGCTTTATATTTTATTAGACTTCTTATTAATGGACTCGGTCGGGGGCCGGGTGGTTATTCCCGGGTCGCGCCTGATCTTACAACCCCAATTGCAGGCTCCCTTTCTGGCAGGGCAGGCGGGTTCTCATTATCCATATTATATACCGAGGTAGTCTAGCGGCTGGGAGGAAACCTTTTCTTTCCGGCTATATCTGAAGCAATCCGATGACGTTGCAATTCCTTCTAATATAGCAGCTCGTGTCTATATATCTAATCCCAAGAGATGTAGAGCATTATTCCAGCGCCCACCGCAATCGCGGCGAACTGCGTGAGGGTCTTCCGGAGCTCCTTGGCCTTGTCGGGGCCTGTCTCGAGCAGCTCCGGGATGACTGCGACGGTTCCCACATAGAGGAACGTGCCTGCTGTGAAAGGCAGGAGGAGGTCGCCCCAGTTCAGGCTAGTACCCCAGAGACCGCCATTTAGACCGGTCGGGCCGCCATCAGAACTACCGCCCCCGAATTCTTGGACGGCGATCCCGATCAAGGTGCCCAGCAGGGCTCCTAGCGCGGTCACGAATTGCGCTCCCATGGCAGCGCGCTTAGAGAAACCCGACTGGACGAGAAGAGCGAAGTCACCCACTTAGAAAGACCTGAAGTTAGCAATTGAAGAGATCGTGGTTCTTGCCCCAGGGTAATCGACCTACCTTCGTGAGGGATCTCGTGGAAGAAGACTGCTACAGTCGTCGTCGCGCCAATTGTCGGGGACGCGTAAAACGAGGCAGACATGGCGAGACCGTCCGTAATGTTATGTGTAAAGTCGGCGCTTCGTAAAAGTAAGAGACGGCGTGATTTTGATGGTAAAACGCATCTACTCACATGAGATTGAGAAAACCGCCCAGTTTGACGCTTGGATTGATCTCCTTTTCATCGCTCTCCTTTCTCGAGGCTTCGGCGCTGTCTCTGCCCTTCTTCCGGGACTTGACCCCCGTACTTGAGACCTCCACCGATGTCGACTGTGCTTTCGCTTCAGCTCCAGCATTGCGAGAATGGTGGCCATGACCGTGGCCGTGGCTATGATCATGTCCTTCGCCACCAGTCGCGATCCGCAAGCCCTTGTCCATAGCCACGAACGTCATGAAGCCCACCAAGATAGCGGCCCCCAGGAGCAAGTTCCGGTTCGGCTCGACGAGGACAAGCCGCACGTGCTCGGGCTCATCCTCCCCTAGGAAGATCTCCGGGAGCAGGTGGAACAGCGTATCGCCCATCAAGCCGCCGACGGCGAACGCAACCATGACGGAGAGAGAGTTCGGGTCTATGTTCGTCGGGCACAGCGCTAGCAGGAAGTTCGGCGGCCCCGAGATGTAGAGGGTCGCGAGTAGGGCGTTCACGGCAGGACTGCCGGGGAAGAGGACGGCAAAGATCCGGGAGACCAGGTTTGACGCATCGGATGCGCTCGCTAGCTTATCGGCATTGAGCTCCTGGACGACCCGACACTCCTAATTCCAAGTCAAAATGGGCGCGCGGTCATAAATCAGGCAGGTAGTAGTATGCCCGGGCTTACCTGAAGCCTCTCCTCTAATTCTTCCAAGCTCGCGACTCCCCGCGGCTCGGTCTTGGACTCCTCAGCATAGCTGAAAGAGACCAATAGGGCTACTAGATATAGCAGTGCCAGGACACGGCCATACCTGACAAGATATGAGGCCATTTCTGAGAAAACTACGAGTTGATCTGCTTCGCTAACAGATCCGTTGGGACACACGAGATTCTCAGAGACAATGCGGCCTTAATCTCATAATGATTCGTATAGTTCAGCTCCTGCTAATTTTAGGCCGGCCCGGTGAATTGGACCAACAACACAGGGTGGACCTGGCCTGAGCTCTCTCTTCAGTCAGGGGTACAGTAAGCGCGGATGACGCTAAACTCAGTAGACCAACCCCCACTGCGAAGTTGAGCGAGCTAACGCAGGGCTGCTTTACCTGATGGAGCCTGAATGGAACATCACGGCCATATGCTCATGTCTTTTGTCTCTTGTTAATCAATGCAAACATGAATCGGCATTCTCTATACTTCTGCGCGCTCTACTCCGTATCCCATCTTCAGTATCTCCATTTCGTCAAACATGAGATGTTTTCTTTTACGTCCAAACTTCGTAGGATTCTATGGTAATGCGGTACCGCAGTGGCGAGTGAGTCAATCGGAAGGATTCTAGTCCATATGCAATGTAGACTTCGTCGGTGCTGCCAAGACGTCTCCCGCAGGCAATTTATTTCAAAACTCGTAACGAGTGCATCCTCGCAACTATAATAATTGCAAGATGGCTACAAGGAGGAAGTCCGCGTCCTGATGCCTGGCTTTGGTGTAAGTGGATGTCCCTTCCCAACCAAAGATAGAGGCTGATGATTTCAGCCTTCCCAGCATTTCACAGTCAATGTGTCCTTCAAGACCGTGTCTAGACTACCTAATTTGCTTCCTGGCACCCGGATCATCTCTCATCCAGAACCGCTCGAGTCTGTCTATCCCAGTTTGCTGGAGATTTCCCCGAGACTCATTAGGGAACACAATCCCGATATTGTAGTCAATGTCGGGCTTTCCGAGGGGACAAGATTACTTCACGG
The DNA here is from genome assembly GCA_004155925.1 of Monosporascus sp. MG133. Taxonomy (NCBI): domain Eukaryota; kingdom Fungi; phylum Ascomycota; class Sordariomycetes; order Xylariales; genus Monosporascus; species Monosporascus sp. MG133. Next base: position 11,332 of record QJNX01000242.1, read on the forward strand.
TCGAAGAGAGCGCTTGCTGTGAAGGATATACCAGTACCTGGACATCGAGCGGAGAGTGATAACCACGGTAGAGAGTAAGGCAATCTGAGGAAGGAAGAGCGCCGAGGTCCCCGAGACCTCGTTCTACCTGGAACAGGCAATTGAGATGTGGAAGTGGAAACTAGGCTCCAATCCTGCTATTTCTAGCGGTGGAAAGGGGTCGAAGGCGAAGGCGAAGGCAAAGAAGCCATACGTTGATGTGAGGCATACAGACGACGTGGGCAACTATATTTGTGGGCTCATCTACTATGCCTCGCTCGCGGAATTGTCAAAGCGCGGGGACGATGCCCGGCATGCGGTCTTCTTGCATGTGTCTCTTCTCCCAATGGAGGAAGATCTCGTAAGGGGCTCATTAGTTCTGGTTGCTCTGATCGGAATCTCTGGCATTTGCTTGGAGACAACCATGAGATTAGATCTCACTGCACATGGTGACTCTAACTATCCGGGGTTAACAATCAGAGTAATACGAAGGGGATCGCGTTTCTTTCACATGACAGGCGTATTTCCTTACCTGCCTCAGCTTCGATGAGATATCATGGGGGCGCTAGGGGGTCTTTTGACCCGACGATGTGGATTAATCGGTCTACGAAGTATCTAAGTAGGTACTAACTTAGTACAGTAGTCCTGGGGAATTGTAGGGGGGCAGGCGAACCTCGGCTCAACGTCACCTGTGCCGGACATGCCGAACGGGCCCCTAACAATCCATACAAGATCATCGAGGGTTCAATATTCTTATTCTTTTCTTTTATATTCTTCCTTCATCATATAGATCTTTTCTATTATATGTAACCGTATCCAAAATGACGCCAAATCCAGATTGGGTGAAGAAGCTAACTCCAGCTGGGGTGCAAGGGACCGAGCTCCTGGCGAAGGAGCGCGCGTCGAGCAATATCGACGTCGACCAATTGGCGGAGTTCCTGTTCACCAAGGAAGCCCTCGACAGGCGGGAGCGCATTCTGCAGATTCTGGTCAAGGATCCCGTCTTTGACAAATCACAGAACTACTTCCAAGGCCGGGAGGAAAGGATCAAGGCATCTCTTGCCAAGGCCAAGCGCCTGCGTCAGCTCTCCGTCGAGCACAGCTGGACGGAGGCCGAATACATGTGCGCCTACGACCTCCTTAGCGAGCCTACGCCGTACGGGCTCCACGCCAGCATGTTTCTCGTCACTCTCCGTGAGCAAGGGACGCCAGAGCAGCATAGGCTGTTCCTTGACAAGGCGGAGAAGTACCAGATCATCGGATGCTACGCGCAGACGGAGCTCGGGCACGGATCAAATGTCAGGGGATTGGAGACGACGGCCACATGGAACCACAACGACAAGACTTTCACGTTGCACTCGCCGCATCTGACATCGTCCAAGTGGTGGATCGGCTCCCTCGGAAAGGTGGCGAACCACGCCGTCGTGATGGCGCAGCTAATCATCGACGGGAAGAACTACGGGCCGCACCCGTTCGTCGTGCAGATCAGGGACCTTAAGACACACGAGCCCCTCGAGAACACCCACGTCGGCGACATCGGGCCAAAGTTCGGCTACAACACGATGGACAACGGCTTCCTGCTGCTCAACCAGGTCAAGGTGCCGCACGTCAACATGCTCGCGCGGTTCTCGCGCGTCGACCCTGAGACGGGGCGGTACGTGCGGCCCAAGAACCCGAACCTCGTCTACGGCACCCTCACCTTCATCCGGAGCAGCATCGTGCTGCAGTCGGGCTCCGTGCTGGCCCGCGGGGTGACCATCGCCACGCGGTACTGTGCCGTCCGGCGCCAATTCCAGGACCTCGACGCCCCCAAGGACAAGGGCAAGGAGGACTCCGGCGCCGGCGAGAACCAGGTCCTCAACTACACCATGGTGCAGGTGCGCCTGCTGCCGCTGCTCGCCGCCACCTTCGCGCTGCACTTCACGGGCCAGGGCATGATCCGCATGTACCAGGAGAACCAGAAGCGCATGGCGTCGGCGCACCGCGGCGCGGACGACGACGCGAACCGCCGACCCGGCCCGGAGGAGCTCAACCCCGGCACGGACCTACTCGCGGACCTGCACGCCACGTCGTGCGCGCTCAAAGCCTACAGCAGCACGACGGCGGCCGAGGGGCTCGAGGTCTGCCGCCGCGCCTGCGGCGGCCACGGCTACAGCTCCTTCTCGGGCATCGGGTCCTGGTACGCCGACTACCTGCCGACGGTGACGTGGGAGGGCGACAACTACATGCTGTCGCAGCAGGTGTGCCGGTACCTATTAAAATCGGCGCGAGCCGTGGTGGCGGGCAAGGCCCCCGACAACGACACGAGCCGGATCCTCAAGACGTACCTCGCGCGCCGCGACACGGGCGCCGCTTTCGACTTCCTGGCTTCCGACGCCGACGCCGTCGACGCCTTCGCTTGGCGCGTCGCCCACCTCACCTTCGAGGCGCTGCAGCGCCGCGACGCCGACCGCCAGCCCTGGAACAGCCTGCTCGTGGACTTTCACCGGCTCAGCACCGCCCACGCGCAGTACATCGCCGTGAAGTCGTTCCACGACGCACTTAACAACCCGTCCTCCTCCACCACGGCAACAACAGACGTCTCGCGGCTGGACCCGGCTACCGTCGGCGCCCTGCACGCGCTGTTCCGGCTCTTCGCGCTGCACACGCTCGAGCGCGAGGCGTCCGAGTTCTTCGCGTCGGGCGCCGCGACGGTGCGGCAGATCTCGCTCGCGCGCCGCGCCGTCATGCGCCTGCTCGCCGAGGTTCGGCCCCACGCCGTCCGCCTCGTCGACGCCTGGCGGTTCCCGGACTGGCAGCTCGACTCGAGCCTCGGCCGCCACGACGGCAGGGTCTACGAGGACATGTTCTCCCGCGCCAGCGAGCTCAACCCGCTGAACCGCGTCGTCTTCGACCCGTACCCCGACAGCGGCGTGCTGTTCAAGAAGGACGAGCGGGCCAGGAGCAAGCTGTAAAGGCTGTAAGAGTTGGTGGTACGGAGGTAGTACCGGACGAAGTCGGAATGTCGCTGTCCCTGCCCCTGTCTTGTTGGAAATATATATATATATATATGAGAGGATTACTCCATAGGCCGCCCCATAGATTAGAGGTCTTTCTAATGGTAGAAAATAAGGGGAAGGGGAACGAACGGGTTTGATCTGCTATAAACAGGGACCATCTTGTAGGCGAGCAATTTCTATATATAGACGGGAGCAGCAATATAATGCGTGAGTGGAATGAACAACTAGAACACTCTTGGCAGCAAGCATATAAGAAACTCGAGCGCATTAGAATGACATCAAGCGAAGTGATTTTGTATCTAGACTAGTCGGGGGAGCTTGCTGACACGTTTTCAACTATACTTCCGTACCTTTTCTTTCGTTGATGAGAATTGTTGCGGTATTCCCCTTATTGAAGAGTCGGGAGAGGTTTTATTGGAAGCGCGTAATTATGATTCGTGCCATCTGCCGCATGTTATCTTACTCAGTCCACGGCCAGCGACGTCCACGTCTCTTTGCCTGTCGCTGCCCGCCACCTAGCAGACTCACAACAAAGTAAAAAAATGTTGGTCACTACGATACCCATAATTACAGTGGGATTCGAAATCGGCTTCCTGCTTTCCAGTCTTGCTCTTTCTTTCACCGCACGGACATGGCCTAAAAATGGGATAACACAGCGTGGGGAAAACAAAACTGAAATCCCTACTATGTATTGTCACCACTGAAAACGTCTGCTGGGACCCACGCCTATCGGGGCGACCGATGTGTTGATGCGATCAACTCTGCCCCCGAGGATCGAGACTAGGGGGCCGATTCCGGCTATCTACTCACAGCTCGCCACCAAAATTGGATCCCCGTGGACGAATATAGAAAATTTATCACAGTGTTAACGCGAGCGTAATTTGATGCATAACATGAAGTCGCCATAAAACGCAAATATACTACAGTCTAAGCTTGTATTTATGCAGTGGCGTCCACCTTAGACCGACCTACCAAAATCCTCCTGCCAAGATTTCAGGAGCGACTCGGAAGATTGCGTATCAGGATGATCATGACCGAGAATCTGCTGTTGGCGTCGAACGCAGTCCTCCATCAACCGAATCGCCTTATCGCGTCGGTCGGAATCATGCCAAGTCCAAGCCAGGCTGTGCATGCTGACCAGCGTATCGGGATGGTCCTCGCCGAGCGCCCTTTTCCTCGTCTCTAGTACCCGTACTTCTAGCTCCTCCGCCTCCTTCCACCGTCCCTGGCTCCAGTACATCGACGCCAGGTCTGCTATGCTGTTTAACGTATTGGGATGGTCCTCGCCGAGCACCCTCTTACTCGTCTCTAGCACCCGTACTTCTAGCTCCTCCGCCTCCTTCCACCGTCCCTGGCTCCAGTACGTCGACGCCAGGTTGTACATGCTGGCCAGCGTATTAGGATGGTCCTCGCCGAGCACCCTGTTCCTCTTCTCTAGCACCCGTACTTTTAGCTCCTCCGCCTCCTTCCACCGTCCCTGTTCCCGGTACGTCGACGCTAGGTTATTCATACGGGTTAACGTATTAGGATGGTCCTCGCCGAGCACCCTCTTCCTCGTCTCTAGCACCCGTACTTTTAGCTCCTCCGCCTCCTTCCACCGTCCCTGGCCCGAGTACGTCGATGCCAGGTTGTTCATGCTGATTAACGTCTTAGGATTCTCCTCTCCTAGCAGCTTTTTCATTATCTGTCCAGCTTGCAAGCTGAATCTCTCTGCATCGCTCCATTTACCCTCGAAATTCAGATATCCAGCCATACGATGGAGTAGGGATGCCTTCGCCTTCGCCTCCGCCTCTTCCTCAGAGGCGCAAATCCCGAGGCTCAGCACGGCATTTGCGTGCGGCAAATACGCACTGCATATCGCCCGGGTTTCAAAGTTACCAAACGGGTACATCTCTGACACCGTCAAGAGCGCCTCTCTGTCATAACGACCAGCCGTGCCCTCCTTGGTAAGCCACTTCCGCGTCACTAATTGCACGAGCCGATGCATGTTGAGATTGCCGCCCTTCTCTTCCGACATGAAAGAGAATGCTTTAAGAACGCCCACGGCTTTGACAAGCTCTATGCGGCCGTCAAACCTGTTGTTGCGCTCTCCATAGTTCGATATGAATGCCTCCGGAATCCCCTGCCTATCCAACCGGCTCATTAGCGATAGTAGCTCGCCCGCGAAGGGATTCTGCCGCTGAATCTGCTGGAATGAGAGCATCCAGGTCTGCGCTACCGCGCGAGGCGTTTCCGAATCTCGTCCGACCGTCTCAAATTCCTCGCTTAGCAGGTCGACAAGGCTCTGGTCGCTCTCGTCTTGCAGTTCGAGGTAGTCCTGGACCGTAATGCTGTTCTCATGGATGAACGCGGCCGCCTGGACAAGAGCAAGCGGGAGGCGTTCTAGCCGATCCGAAAGAGTCGATAAATCAGCGGCAGTGACGGCGACACCTTCTAGCCTTGCGCGAAGTAGACTCTGACACTCTTCCTCTTCCATACGTCCCACGTCGATCGGAGGCTGTCCCTTCGCCAGCTTGACGCCCGTCTGCTTGTTCCTCGTTGTGATGAGGAGGGCCCCGTGACTGCATTCGGGAAGGAATTGTCCAAGGTTCCCTTTACCACCATCTGAGGCGGCGCCAGACGGCCCGAAGAAGAGATCCGTGTCATCAGCATTATCGATGACCATGAGCCATGGTCCCTGGGTCTTCACCAGCCAATCCTTTACTAACGGTAAAACGTCAAGCTTGGGATCCTCAAACCCTGGAATTTGGCACTTCTGTGCAATTTCCATGAATGACTGGCGGAAATGTTCCCTGCTGCTGCCGTGGACCCAGAACACGGACACGTCTGGACAAGCATCACTCAGCCAGAAGACGTAGGCTAGTGCGATTTCCGTTTTCCTATTCTCGGTCAGCATGCATCCAGTGTTGCGAGAATGGCTAACCCTACCCAACCCCCCCTAATCCATGGAGGGACACCCGCGGCCGCGATCTAGAGGTTCCCGGTCGCTGCCCAAAGCCAAGTCGCTGTTTAAGTTGTGTCACAATAGCGAATCGTCCGATAAAGTCGGGATTTTCACAGTACCGGACAACGACTATAACCTTCAGCACCAGATACCTACATACCGCCCTAGGCTACTTACACTTAGTGCCCAACGCCTGTCGCCGACGACGCCCCGCCACCGCCCGATGAGCAATGCCGCGCAGTCTCTCACGCACGTTTTCGTAATCGTGGTCGTTACGCCCAAACTTGACCATCTCCGAATGCGTGCGAGCGACCGCGCAGATGTGTTCTGGGCCATCTTCCCATGAGCGGCAATGCGTCGCAGAAGTCTTGCTGACAAGCACCGCCGGCGGCCCATTCATTCGCCAGTTGCCTTTCTCGTCCTTTCAGGGTCAGCAAACGCAACCAGATGATGGCCGGCAAGAGGGAAACTGACTTTTTGAGCAGTCGGTGACTTCATCGTCTCGTAGAAGCAGACAATTTCAGACCTCCCCTTATCCCCTAGAGCCGTATGGAACTCCCGTCGCTGGATGGGGAGAATCTGAGAGTTGATTTGACTAATCGACTCGATAAGAAAACGGTTCGGTCCGTCCCCTACCATCGGGATGAGCGAGCTAATGTCCATGCCATCGTGGGGGACACCGAAGAAGACAATTCCATAAATTGCCTGCATGAGCTTCTTGTCGTCTTCATCTTCCGACTTTGCTAGTGAGATCAGCACCTGTAGCATGCGTCAGCCAAAGGAAACGCATAAGCGGTTGTGGCCGGGCCTGCCTGCTTGACGATGAGCCCTCCCAAGCTATGGGCGACGAAAATGACCGGTCGGCTCGTTGGGCCGGCGACTAACGAGCGCAGGCCGGTCTGTAACGACGTGGCCAGGTCCTCTAGGTTCTGTATACTTCGGCTTCCAGCAACAGCCGATTCGTACCCGTACGTCATGATCCGCACCATCAACTGGCCGTTGGCCTCGCTCCTCAGATCATACGGCAGGCTGTCTCGCAGCCACATGTGATTACCGCCTCTCTCTCTGAACGACCCGAACGCATGACCGCCGAGGCCTGAAAGTGCAATGATACTGAAGGGATTAGCGCGCGCAGCCTTGACGGAATGCCTCTCTTACTCGACTCTGTGATCCTCGTCAGGCGGCGCGAAAAGCGTCGTCATGCCGAGGAAATCGGCATCCAAGCTCAGGCATTCGCATCGCATCCCCGGCCCGCTCCGCAGAGCCAGGTCCCAAGTCTTTTCGGGGCGAAGCGCTTTAAGGGCGGCTGGCACGTCTCGGAAGGTGACTGTGCCAGACGATGAGCGGCCATGGATCTCGAGCGCGAGGGAGCTAACCATCGCGCCGCCCAAGCCGTCCTGTTCCTCCAGGAACGATTGCAAACAGTCGGCATCCCAACCGAGGGGCACACCTCGTACGCGGAATGTCCTGGCATCTTTCGCCGTTTTCTCTGGAATGCGCGGGGGGCATATAGGCTCTGGCGATGATGGTATAAGTCTGCTGAGAAGCCAACGGTGCATCGTAAAGGTGACTATTGCGACGACTGTGAGCACTAAAAGGTGGCTAGCGTCGAGTGGACATATCATCAACAGAGACCGTGTCTAGGGATCAGTCGGACGTGGAGTTTCGAACTCTTTTGATAAACTGAAGGGATCTGTCTAGGCTGTCGGAAAACAGGACCTAGACTGCTTTTTTCTTGACAAAAGCCCGTAAGCACGTCGACGTGCGGGTTGGGGGCCAAAGAGCAGGTGCCTCGTCTCCGTTGGCTAATAAGAAACACGGCTTAACTGCATGCTGGACGCTTTGAATCGGTCACTTCATTACCCCGCTTCTCTTTCTAGTCACGGTGTTCGGAAAAGAAAAGAAGCCATCTTGACAACCCAAATGCCTGATCTCAGATTCTCAGGAGTCCATCTCGATGCCAACAATCGTCAGTGTGAGCTTGCAAGTCATGCTTAACACAAAGTAACGCCAATAGTCTAGAACGCACCCTTAGCCCCGCCCTTCGCGCAGTCGAACGCTTTACGATCCGTGTCCTGTAATACGATCCCTCGTTACGTCCAATATGGAGAACTACTGTTGGATCCAAGAGAGAATATATGCGGTTTTCTCGAGGCAGACCTCTGTACCCCTAGACTGAATGCGGTGCTGCAACATTTATGGCTAGCGGGACTCCCGCGGTCTGCCCGTCCCCTTCATCGTCAGCATCTCCTCCAACGTACGGTCTATCTTACGGAGACGGCTGACGAACACCTCGTTTGGCATGAAACGTGCATTTTCGTTAAACCCGTTCCCGAGTATTTACTTGATTACGACTTTTGGAAGCTGCGACTCTGCCACAGCAATGACCTTCATCGGAGCGCATGCGGTCTTCTTCTGTCATATGCTTGGCTGATCCGCTCCAAGTCCGACCTGCGGATCGCGCACGACACAGGATTGCTGCCGACAGATATCAAATTCGATAGCTGGACTGCTTTCATAGCAGACTTCGCTGCCCACGTCAATATCCACTCTTTGCATCAGGTGGACCCCCGTTATGGCTACGGAGAGCTGCGGCTGACGCGGCTCAACTCGCTGTACCGTTTTGGCGCGGCCGGTTTCTCTCTGCGTAACTTCGTTCATGGCTTCATGCCGGTATCGAACCGCTACACCAGCTTCTTCGAGCGGAATTTTGGCTGGATCTTGGCTGCATTCGTCTACATCACCGTGGTCCTTTCGGCCATGCAGGTAGCTTTGGCCACGGAGCGGTTTCAAAATGACACCAGCTTCCAGGCATTGTCATACGGGATGGCCCTGATGGCGGTCGGACTTGTCCTAGGCGCAATCTCGATCATGCTGTTGGTGTGGTGGTCGCTTTTCTGGTTTCATATCCTGTCAACAAGACGCTATTGTCTGGAGGTAGGAGCCATGCGCAGGCGGGCGATGGACGACATCAAGTAACAGGACAAGGTGTGCGTGGGCATCAACGCATGCGCCTGCCCTCCAAACAGGATGCGCGCTGTCAGGCGTTTCGACGATGGGAGGAGTGTGTTAAGTCGCGTTCAGAAGCGCTTCCCGCGGTCAAGACATCTCGCGGTCGCGTCTGTTCCTGGACACCAAAGGAGAGGGTGCTACATGATGCGGGCTGCCTAGGGCGTGAAGCAGCTTGATGCTAGCCGGAAGGGTCTTCTTGGGCGGCGCGGCTAGCCCTTTTACCGTGGTCGATTACGGTAGCCGGGTAGGGTTTGCTTTCGTCGAGGAAACTAGCTCTCAATCCTGTATGTGTGACTATGTCGATCTAGTTTGAGATGCTAGTCCGAGCGTGGTTTCTCTTGGGAAGGGATGCTGCCGGGCTCCCTGTCGTGGGTCAGGCAGATCTCCGTCGTGACTGAAGTGGATCTTGGCGGGTCGGCCCCAGCATGAGGTGACATGGTCGGAGTGCGAGGCGAACAATTCCAAATTGGTTCTGTACCGTATTTTCGTTTAACGATCGCCTACGGGATCTGCTTTCTGTCGACGAGCCGCAAGATAGCAGCCAGAATCGGCTAACCCTGCTTCGATCGCTAGGGCGACGTTACTGTAGATCTCATCGATAAATCGGTAGGCCACACTCCGCCGTGGATATCTTCTTTAGGACTTAACAGAGATATCAGCTTCGTTTTTTCCAACACTGTGTTGTTCTATTTTTAGACCATTTCCGTCTGGTGAAAGAAAAACAAAGACTGGAAAACAGGAAGCCGATTTCGAATCTGACTGTACCGGCAGGTCCCTAACCTCATACCCTTATGAACGCCTATTCTCTTCTCGTTTGAAGTCTTAATAGAAAAAGGGCAAATCAACGTGTACTAACAACCTCGATCATGCCCTGCTTTCAGCAGAAAAATTCTTAAGCCACTTTAGAAGTTCATTATATACCCGGCCATCCACCCCATAATAGGCCCCGACCATCCGATAACAAACGCCCCATCCCTAGTATCCGAAAACAGGTGCGCCCCAAACGCCCTGCCAGCCCCATTATACCAACTCCCACGAGGCGAACACCGCCCAGGCCATGCTATAGCCGTTCCCGGACAGGGCCCTGAGGTACTCGGCCTTGGTGACGCCGCGCGCGTCCCTGTTGTTCAGCGTCGTGAGGGCGTACAGGAAGACCTCCTGCCCCGGCGCGCCGAGGTCGCGGGCCGGGACGTCGACCCACCACCAGAAGCCGTCGGAGTCGAGGGGCACGAGGTCGTCCTTCCCCCCGCGGCCGTGGATCTTCAGCAGCAGCAGGTAGGGCTTGCCCTTGCCGTTGCGCTCGGGGTCCCAGTGCTCGCACACTCTGGAGAACTGGAACCTGACGACCTCGTTGTTGTCGCGCACGGGGATGCGCTTCTCGGCGGGGCTGAAGGTGAACTCCGAGATGCCCTCCTGGGTCGCCGTGCCAAACCATTGCGCCTTCTCGCCACCGCCGCGGACGGGCCCCACGATGTACTCCTCCCACGTCGGGATCCGGCCGTCGCTGCGGTAGAAGTGCCGGCCGTCGGCGGGGAAGTGCTTGAGCCCGAAGAGGTCGTTGCTGAGGTAGAACATCTCGGGCGTGAAGCCCTTCCTGTACTGCTGGTCGCAGACGGCACCGGCGCCCCAGCAGGCGTCGATCAGCTTCCACTCGCCGCCGTCGATGCAAACCGCGTTCCACGCGTGGCCGGTGGCGTTCCTGGGCGGCGGCGGCTGCCCCGCGGCCAGGGGGACGTAGCCGTAGCCCTTGCCGTGGCCGCTGACAACCACGCACTGCAGCCCCGCTCGCGTGGCGATCGCCTGGTAGACCTCGGCGTAGCCCTGGCAGACGGCCTTGCCGTGGAAGATGGTCTCCTCCACGCCCCGGTGCCGGACGCACTTGCCGAAGAACTCCTCGACGTTGTATGCGACGTTGTGATGACACCACGTGAAGATCGCGCGGGCCTTGTCCGTCGCCGAGGGGAAAGGTCCGCAGAGAACTTGGGCTAGGTACCCTACGGGATCTTGCCGTGGAAGAGAATGGCTCGGATACTGAGCTGCGACGGTATCGGGGCCCGAGAAATCCCGACATACCAGGCACGAGATTGCCTGACTTGCCGTTCCGCGTACCGAGACTGCTTCAATTTGAGCGAACGTCGGCCGTGAACTAAGTGGAATGGGCGGCGGTGCATCCTCGTCGCCATTCTCGATGGGCTTGACGGCGGACTTCTGGATCGGCTCGAAGGTTGTTTTCGGCCGTATGAGAGCGGATGGAGGCGGAGGGAGGCGTCGCGGTACCGTCGGAGCGGAGTCCTCGGCCTGTGGTAATGTGTGAGGCTTTGCAGGCCGGGATGGGAGCCGAGGTGGTATGCTAGGCCTCGACGCAGGCTCGATCTGGGGAACGACGGGGGCCGACCGGGCCGGTAGGAGTGGCGCTTTAACAGGTTCAGTTGTTTTCCTTTCCGCTTGTTCCTTCGCTGCCTGGGCTTCTCTTTCCCTCTTCGTTGGCGGCAGCGGCGGGAGCTTCGCTTGGTCAAACGAGGGTGCAAGGATTCTCCGGGCTTCGGTGGAAGTGGTGCTCGTGCGCGAGGACACGGGGTTCAGAGAGAGATTGGAGACACTCGAAATATGGGACACATCGGAGGAATTCGAGTCTCTACGGCTTCTCAGGTGTTGCGACGACGGTTTGCGCGGTGGTAAGGCCGGTGATGGCTCCGAGGAGTTGGTGCGACTCGGCAAAGGAGGCGGGACATTTCGCGCTGGTAGAACTGGGGACTGTTCTGCCACGGAGTTGGATGTGCTTGTCCGCCGGGGAAGAGCCGGCGGACCAGGTTTCTGGGGCTGCGGCCGAGGCTGGAGGACTGGGCTCTTTCTAGAGTTGACATCGCTATTGCCTTGTGACGGCTTCTTAACTCCCGAGGGTGGCGGTGGTGGTGGAGGTCTTTTTGTTGTTGAAGGAGAAGCCGTAAAGTTCTTTTGAGAGTTAAGAGCAGCTATTCGGTCTGCCAAAGAATTGAACTTGGGCTCTTCCACATCTGCCATATTGGAACCTCTAGTTTCTATCTGCGAGACAAATCGGTCTTAAATGTCTAGTCGCAACGACCCTGCTACCTTTGGTTGACAGACAGGTAAACGAGTGCGCGGTCGAGGGAATGGAACTCCGTATGCAAGATTTGGTGCAATATGAATGGATTAAAGTGAGAGTGATGTGACAAGACGGGGATTAAGCCATATTATATGCCATTGGAACTTTCGAAAAGTGTAAAGACAAGTACTTCGTAAGATTTTACAGTTAGGAAGAGTTGTTGCACAGCAAGCGCCACCCGCCGCTAGTAGGATGTTAAGCAGAAAGCAGAGATGGTCAACGGGCATCTTTATCGTCGAAGTCGTAGGATCGGCTTGCGGCACAGGCACAGGCACAGCCTTGTGAAAGCGGGGAGCGACGAAGATGATCCCTTGCAAGGGGCTACAGTAGTCCACTCGACGCGTTATTTCGTACTTTACTCTAAACTAAAATCAGATTAGTCGCAAACGTTTTTTTCCGGGGAACCAACTAAAAATAGGACAGTCTCGAGAAGTGGGAGAAGTGGGAGAAAGCGCGAGAAGTACTTCGTACACCAGAGCATCTTCGAAGAGGTCAAGTTTGGGTCATACTTACCTATTGTTAAGTGGTTTTGTCTTCATCTTAATAAGGACCTCAGTCTTTAAACCTCGAATCCAGATCCGATAAATGGCCGAATCGTACTGTATGCCTAACGTTAAGTATATGTGTCTTACATCCCGGTTAGATACGCAGCGGGCTAATGCAAGTAATTAAACCCGGTCTTAACCGTATCAGAATTGTCCGTAAGAAAGACGAGATATTGGAGCAACGAATGGCGAGCCATATGAGCGATTACAGTACCTCTAGGTAATATGTATAAGCCTAGGTATGTATCTAGCGACACGTATCACCGCTTATGTTCTAAAAGTTGGGTTGGCATCTGGCCATAAAGTAGGTAGTAGGTTATGTACCTACCTAACCGTATGTATGTATGTACGTACATATTTACATCCACCAGGGTTGCATACACAGTGGAGACTGTCAACTGTGCCCAAGTCTACAGTACGTATGTACATGTGTAAGTACCTGGTTCCACCGAGACGGACCCACTCGTCTTTGTCGGCAGCTACCCGATCCCTTCCCCCGCTGCCGGATGCGAAGCTTCGCAAGCTTCTAGAGTCCCTCCTGTCGGCCCTACAAGGAGGGAGCAAGTTGATACCACATAACCACATACCAATACAGCATACAGTTGCCATCGGCCGCTTTCTCGGAACGGCATGAAATACTTGCACTCCCATTAAAAAAACCCCATTCACATCCCACCTTTAACTTGGCGGCCACACGCCAACATTTTGCCAGTAACCCCGAACTGGTTCAGTCTTAAGATCAGGTTTTGTCGGTCCTCAGTCGGATCAGTTGCGCATATCATTCATTCATCCATTCACTTTAAACATGTCTAGGAAGCATCATACCTAATCCAGAACTCCAAGATCAAATAGTATATGGCCGCTCTGAAACTCTCCTTCTGCGATACATCTGGGGCTCGAGTCTCGGAGATCTAATGATGACCATGAGCTCCGATATCAAATTGCCTGCTCTTGAGTCCAGGAGACTTGGATTTCTTGACCTTCCAGAAGAGATCCAAAAGGATATATTCAGTCACGTAAGCTATACATGTCCCGAGTATTTATATTCTATTGCCCTTGCTGACTGACCTTCCTTTCTCATATAGTGCTCCCGAGTTGACTGGATATCCCTTTCTCTCGTCTCGCACCACTTCCGCGAGCTTGCCGCTGCCCAACTCTACCGCAACTTCCATATCGTCTTCCCCGACGAGGATGACGCGACTTTTGACTCTCCGATAGATGGTCTCGCCGGCGGTCTAGATACCTTCGCCACCAGTGACTACAACTATGCGAAGCACCTCAGAGATATCTCCCTTGATACCCTTAGCGCCGGCCCTAAGGCTGAGTTGGCCTACAAGTCATACCTCTTTAACGTTAGCTGCGGCAAGTTCATGAACACTCTATTGCTCCTCACCTTACGGAAAGCCAAGTCGTTGGATACGTTCCGATGGAACATACGCGTCGAATTGAGCCACCCCGTATATAAAGCACTCCATAGTATCAAGTCCCTGAGGCACCTACATCTGCGCTTACAATCAGGGCCCTCGTTGTATGAACCGCCGGCTCTGGTATCGAGCGGTGTGTCGGGAGTTGGATGGCCCGTTGCAACCCAAGGCAATGAACCGCCCGTTAGCCAAGCCTACAACCCTCCTCCGCTCCATATTGCACCCCAAGCTCAGATGTCGACACCTCTTGTCATACCATCTTCCCTTGCTCTTGCCGCTCCCCAGATGCCAGGGCCGTGTTCCGGAAGAAACTACAAGAAATCCGCAACGGCAAGAGGACCGCCAACCCTTTCCGGCTTCAAACGGCTGGAATCACTCTCTATACTCGACATTGATAGCCTCGATATCGTCACGGAGATCAAATCGTGCGTGCGTAACTCGTCTTCCACATTGAAAACGCTGAAGCTGTCCTTCTCGGATGCCCTCGCAATGCAAGCGAGGAAACCGAGCCTCGACGTAGAAGTCGAGGACTCCGATCAGGAGGACGACTTTCAGGTCGTAGCTGTGCCGCCGGTCTCTCAATATAACGACGGGAGCGGACCGGCCAAGATCTTCCGAGCCCAGGAAGAGCGAAAGGCGCAAGAGACCGTGCTGGGCCGGATTTTTGAGGTCGAGCCTTTCCTTGTTAACGAACATCAGCCCGCATCGGACGACATAAGCAAAAGGGAGAATGAGCAGGCGAGTCCCACCCCAGGCGAGGCTTTCATCGATGCCATCGAGAATGCTTCGCGACGCATGTGGGCCAATCTGGACGGCTCCGGCGAGTTTGATATCCTTTCCCAACAGGAGGCTTTGGATCAGATAATAAAGGCCGCGAAACTTTACGTCGAATCGAAGGAAGCTAAGGCTAGCGACGGCACATCCGTTGAGGAAACGGCTGCGGCCCCGGCATCTAAAGACCTTGCCACGCCGCAACCAACACAAGCCGATAAACCCCTTGAAGTCCCGAAGGAGTCGCGCACCGCCGGGAATACACTGCTTGGTTTACGGCCTAAGGATGAGTACGCCGAGGCTAACCCTGAGGATATCGACGTGACTGCTCCGGAAGAGGAAATGGGCGGCGAAGGCCAGGACGAGCCGAACACGGAATCTCCCCCGACCGACCTCGCACCTGTGGAGACGCCGGATAACTCTTATGAAGTAAACTCCCCCGTCGATTCCGGCGCGAAGAATAGGGCCGTCCAACTGCGCAATGTCCGTCGACTAGACATGAAACTTGAGCTGCTGGAGAAGTATGCGGACGAGATTACCAAGGAAATTCAACTGCTGGATGCGGCAGGGGAACAATATGGGTACCGGATGGGACAAGCGAGGCTCCACCTCCTTCGCATAAATGCACTAATGAGGCGTGTTCAAACCGCGATGAACGCTGTGGAAGCCGAGACCGACGATATCGAGGCACAAGCCAAGGCGGCCCTGGACGATAAGGAGGAGCTCCGCCGCCGGGTCACCGAATACGGACGAGATACGAGAGGAATCGCCCTCGAGTCACTCGCCATACACCTCATCCCCACGAAGGCTTCGGTCTTGGGCAGGGCGATAGACCTCCGCACACTAAAAAGGATTACCCTCCTCAATGTGGGATCACAAGGACCAATCTGGGCGCTGCTGATGAAGGAGAACAAGCTTCAACCTTTGCCATTGCGAATGATCTCTACCGACAACGTCTGTCCATTCTTTCTCCAACTCGTGTCCAAGCTTGACCGTGTGGACGAATTGTTCATGCTAGAACGCGGATCCAGATCCAAACCCGAGAGCTTCGCCCCCAAGACTAGGATCGGCCTCGGCCAGATTAAGAAAATGGTACTGAAGAAGCACATGGAGACGCTCAAGATTCTCATGATCAAAAACGAAGCCGATGGAGCTTGGGACGTAGACGAGAAGACGATCCAGCTGATCTGCAGGCGCGGAAGGGCTCTTGAAGAGCTAGCCGTAGTCATGGGAATTCGTGCCATGGTGAGTCTCCCCATATGCGACAGTTTTCTTAGGTGAGGCAACGCTGACTGACCACTTTATCAACAACAGCACGCGTTCCTACAACACCTGACGGGCCTCACGAGCCTCCACGCCCTGCACATCCTCTCGTTCCGCAGCGACGACACGTGCGTCTCGGTACTGCGGGAGATGCGGCGCTTCATGGTGGACACGCTCTCGCACCACCCGGAGCTGAAGCTGGAGTGGATCGCCGTCGGCGACGAAGGCCACGCCCAGCGAATAATGCGGCGCGACGACCGCCCCTCCTCGACGAAGAAAAAGAATACCGGAGAGAAGGACAAGGGCAAGTGGAAGGGTCCCCCCGTCGACGCGAACGGGCACCTGAGTAATAGCGGCGGCGGCGGATACCCGGTCTTCCCCGCCCACGGCTGGGAGCCTGACAGCGAGACTGACGACGGAGACGACCTCGCGACGCTGCGGCTCGACCTCAGCGAGCCGCTCGCGCTCTACGATATCTGGGGCGTGCGCATCTTCCAGAAGGAGATCGTGGCCGGACGGTTGTGAGTAGCTGGTTGGACTCGAGACGGGACAGATTTCATGGCGTTCCTTGTTTGACGGGAGGTATGGATGGGGTTGCTTTTCGGTTAGCGTATAGGCAGGCAGGTCAAGGTCAAGCATCGTTAGTTTATTTCCAGCGGAGGAACCTAGAATACCCCCTCCGCCACCTCTCTTGCTGGGCTGGTTACCACTCACTGCTTTAAGTGAACGCCAGGCGAGGTAGGCCTCATTGTGGGATCTAGGCTGCCTGAGTATCCTACATCTAACGTAGCGTTAACATTTTCAATGTTTACTCGTTCCCATTGCGCGCCTCGGGGGGCTTGGGGGTGTAAAGTGTTAGGCCTGCGCTTGGAGACTTCCAGTAAGCGTCGAACTGATATCTAGAAGGGGCGAACTATACAAGGACCCAGGGACGAGTTGCTATGGATAGGGAAACCCGCCCGCACACCGGCTTGTGTTACGCCTACTAAGCATACGAAGTACTACTACATTCAAGCAGTCGAGGTTGGCAGCAATGTCGGGTAGTCTGGGTCCATTCTTAACTGCGTCGCATCATCTCAGCAGCGCAGTCACCCGTAAAATATCTTGAAACGATCCGTCACCGTTCCAGTGATTCGCTCAGTTTCGGCTCAAACCCGTGGACAAACACCCATCGTATCTCGCTACTTAAATCGTTCCCGCAGCCATACTTACTCGGAAAGGCGGCAAGCAAGGGAGGTAATTTCCTCGTGTCTCCGGCAGTAAAGCCACACTGCTGCCCTACTATATAGCTCGTATTAGGTAGCGAGTGAATACGTACCTTTACGAGCTGACGGTCGGGGATATCTGGCCAACCCCCAGCGCCTATGTGAATATGATCTGGTCTATCTAGCTATCTACCTACCTATTTAGGGTCTACGAGCGGCGGGCACCTCGAGGATTCGCTTACTTATATACTAGATCGGCGCCGTCCTTACTTTACACTTAGACAAGTACTATCTTAGCTTCGGCGCGGCCCCGCGCGGGAGCGGACCGCAACTATAGCTTTAGGGCGATGTGGGCACTCCCTATGCCCTCGCTTTAGCGTACCGGGCTTGCGAAGGGGAGTGGGACGAAGGGTTATCGTATCGAAGCATTTCTTCCTTATAAAATCGACTTCCGCATTCGGATCTTGGTACTTTCCCAAATAGGAAGGTAAAGGTAAGCGCACCAATGCGGCCCGAGCCCGGGCCGCAGCACGGCCGAGAATACCATGCCGACACGAGGATAGTGGGGCCGGCCCTATGTACGTGTCCCGCTTGCTCCTAACCGACGACAGCGGCACCGTCGCTAAAGAGACTACCGCACAATCCACCGGACCTTCCGAGCCGGCTTAGGATATTTGTTCAAAAAAGAAGAAAAAGAAAATAAGAGTAAATGACAAAAAGAACAATCCACAGAAATCGAAGGGCTCTGCATCAACCCGATCCAATACGTGAAAACTGCCGGTAAAGGGCCTGGGAATGGCCATCTGCCCCCTTTCGCAATGTCGGTCAGCATTTATCTTTTTCTAGTCACCACCACTTGGACTATCCGCATCGTCAGCCTTATCAAGCTTCGACCGCTTCAATATCGGCATGCGGGTCGAGGGTAGCATCAACGTGTGGAGTACCTTCGCAAACTTGCTCATCTGCACCACGTGATGCGCGAGCACGGCACGAGGTACGGCTCCATCCTGATGGAGCCAGAGCTCGCCATCGTACGCGACAGCGGGGAGAGAGAGCACTCCATGTTTCGGTTACCTGGAGACGACCAGCGTCAGCTCGCGACAGCCGTCTGTGCGTAGAACAACGACGAACGAGATGCTCTTCATGGCCTGTCTCGCTGTCAGCAAATACCAAGGGCATCTGCCGGACGGCGGGCGATGAACCAGCCCCGCGCCAGGCATACTGGAAAGCGGAGATTGGCGCCCCGGTCTAAAGGCGGACGGGCTTGCTGTTGTTTGCTAGCTGGCCGCCCGTCTTGGATCATTATAAGGCCAAGCCCTTAGTAGTGCTGTGGAGAGTTATCCAGGCACAAAAATACAGGCGATATGTGCTGAGCTGTCCGCATTGTACCTAGGTAGTTGAGGTTGGATCTGCTTGGCTATTGGGCATCAGTGATCTCAGGCACAGAGACCAGCATTCGCCAACTAACTTCACCTGAGTACATATGATGTCAAGCGCCGGGTCGGTCGACATACTTACATACCGACCGGGAGAGGGCCTGGGCCAGTGCTGAACGTTCTCCTGTTCGTTATTTGTTCAACCATCGGCATTAGGGATGTTGCAATTCGTCCACGGAAAGGGTTTCCAATTGGGTTCTGAACTTTGGTTTTCCATAGTCGGCACCTGTTAGCTTGACGAGGAAGGCCGTCTTGGTGCCAGCTTCTTCTACAAAAGGGGCAAGTGTGCCCGAGGGGGGCTCCTCCAAGTTCTTCAGCACGATCGCTACTCGGCTAGTCAGGGAACAGCCAGCGATTGCGCCATACGTTGGGAATGACATCGGCGCTAGTCCTGACATCGGCGGAAAGGTGACGCGGGAGCGGTTCGGGAAGCTTATCCTCCAACCTCTGTCAAAGACACGCCGAGAAGCTTGGAAAGTCGACTCCCTCGTCGCCGTGGTCGATGTACTCGACGAATGCGAGTGAGACGAAAGATATCAGAATGATTATCAGTCTGCTCTCATACGCAGACGTCCCAAACATCCTTAATTGTGGACATTTTTGACAACCAGGCCTGAATTATCAATCCGCCTTGGCTTTAGCGCTAAGGAAAGGCGCATATCGAGACCGGGTCCTTCATGAGATTTCGGATCTCGTTATCGAGCATGATATCTCAGCCTCTTCAAAACACGAGTTCGCGGAAGTCGGACAACTATAACGATTCCGTACCTGAAGCCTGGCGATAGCTGCCGAAGATTTAGCCAGGCTGACTAGATATTCGGATCCTGGTGAAAATGGCTATGACGCTTTTCGTCTTCGCCACAACTATGTGTCACTTTCTTAGGGGTTGTCCCACGACCAGAAGGACTTCATCGTGCCCCGGTTCCTCGAGAAAGGCGACCTGCGGAACCTGGTCGCCAAGGTGTGTAAGATGGTCCCCTTTCCCACTTAATAGTGTTTCTTGTTGCAGGGACCCTACACCGGGAGAAAGGTGATGATGATGTGCATTCAATATGGAATGGTAGTGTTGCAGATGCAGAAGCAACAGCTAAGGTATGTGCCGTGGGAAGCCGATCTAATCTATGGAAGCCCTGGACTGCAACAGTTTTTTGCAGTAGAGCTGCAAGTTCAGTCCATCTTGTCGCGTAAGAGCGACGACTATCGTAAACCTGGAAGGCGGTGAAGGCGCTAGCCTGTAGACGGGGTGCCGAAGCCGACCGGAATGATAAGGAGTCCCATTGAAGAGCTTTTCCCGTCAGAGCCAAGACGAATTTCGGACGTGTTTCGGGATGAACAGACTCGTTTTTTAGTCTTGTATGATGGGATACGGAACGCTGACCGTGGATTGAAGTCCAGTCTAGTCCCGTATCTAGGTGTCGGGGGGCTCTGCTTGAATACACATCGTTGCGTAGACGCCCGGCACAGTATCGAATAAGGAGGTTTCAACCTTTACTTTGACTACCTGTCCAAAAAGCGCCTTGTCGTTTCAGGCCCTCGCGAGGGCGACGAGTGCAATTTGGTTCGAACCGGATTACGGAAGATGAGAGCGTGCATCTACCCTGCCGTTCTCGGCTACTACTCTCCCGTCATCCATCATCTCCATAAATATGGGAAGCATAAGGATAGGCTGAGTATCGTTTTGCCTCGTGGTCTCTAACTTTCCAACGCTGGTCTCATGAGATATCGCTATAGTTCTGTTCATGTGCAAGGACGCATATAGTCGGATGTCTAGAGTTGTAGGCGTTGCCGCGGTTTTCAACGGTGCACCTATCACGTCGGTTCCTAACAGTTACTGCGTCTTGCTGGATCATTCGTAGATAGCCAGGCTTACAGGGGCCGACGGAGGAGGAGAAAACACAGCATGCTGCTTTGCCCTATCCACACGTCGATAGTTGCTTTGAGCCGGAGATCCAGTTGTTATCAGCATCGATATTCAATGGTGTGATGTCCATGTCTTTGAGAATTTCTCCAAAGTGGTCGAACGTCTGATGGAGTAGTTAGCCAGGGACTATACGTGACTGTAGCATCAGATCCTCCACCGCCCAGCATCTGGCTAACCGGTGTCGGTGAAGGCTTTTCTATAATCTTGTTCTGCCGAAGTCGGTGGTCTGGGATCTCCAAACGGCATAGCTTGCCTGCCGAAGAGGTAAGCCTTTCCCTGTCATAGGTGCCCTCGCCAATTTCAAAAGCGAGTGGCGTGTATACGATTTACGATCAGCATGGGCTCTGCAGCCGCGAAGCCAAACGCTGTTCTACAGTCACTTCCATCGTGAGGCTTTCATCGTGGCGGCCTTCGGTGTCGGCGTTGGGTTGGAGTTTGAGCCGGGGCTAGTTGTCTACTCAGAATCGCCACAGGGGCCCCTCAGCACCCTCGTACAAAGCAGCAAGTATAAGTCCTGGAAGAGTTTCTCTGACAACTTGTTTCGAGCGCTCGCTCATCTCGGCTTCAATGCTTCCACTAGCGTCGTAGTCGTAGATTGTGCTGGTTGCACTTGGCCCGTGAGATATAGCGATGAGTGCGATGAGCGATATGTCAGGAATGATGAGCAACGAACATAAGTTGGCCATGTGCAGACATAGCCACATCGTCGGATATGGCGCGTTTTCCATTCAAACATCCATCAGACTTTCTCTTCCTCCCTATGGCTGCGTGTTCTTGAGTTAACTGCACGAACGTAGGTGTGCGTGCTTGTGCTTCGCTATTCTTGCGCTTTCCCTAGCGGTCTTTTAGAATCACTGCATTCCGTACTTCTGCTCCTGTTCGATGCAAAAGTCCCATGTGGAACGGCATTCACCTGCAAGTGAGACTTAATCGTAGTCCCCGTTACAAGCCCCTTCACAGATAACGGAAAGGGAAGGAGAAGGTAAGTCCTCTTGGCCCGGGTCCCCCACTACATACAATTTAAGCTGTGGCGGTCGAGCCATCACCACCATGGCAACCGTAACAAGGCTTGCCGGCCGGTATGCGAATCTGGGGCAGCGCCTTGGGAGGGCTCATGTAGCTTGTGGAAGCCCGATCACGACGTCTTCGGAAGGCTGTGCCTGATCTATAGACGCCTGGGAAAGGAGACGTCAGCCCCCAGGAGTTTCTTGGGTGTTGTTTTGGCGGAGTTTTAGGTTTCCTGGGGTGGA
This sequence comes from Monosporascus sp. MG133, assembly GCA_004155925.1. Classification (NCBI taxonomy): domain Eukaryota; kingdom Fungi; phylum Ascomycota; class Sordariomycetes; order Xylariales; genus Monosporascus; species Monosporascus sp. MG133. The sequence goes on from QJNX01000242.1 coordinate 33,244, forward strand.
ACCTAGATAATTGCCAAACCATACCAATATGAGACCCAGAGGTTTCCTGGCTGTTAATTTTGTTGCAAACTTTGATTTCCTGGGTACTACTTTGATGGAGTTCTAGGTTTCCTGGGATGGAACCCAGACAATTGCCAAACCTTACCAATATGAGACCCAGAGGTTTCCTGGCTGTCAATTCTGGTGCAGATTCTGACTTCCTGGGTGCGACGTATTTCGGTGCTTGGGATCCTCTTGGTCTACGTAGAGTCCTCTTGGAGGCCTCTAAGAAGAGAACGGACGAGATGAGATGTCTATGGTAACTAGGGATCCCGATATCATAGACACCCTCGTGGCTAGTGTTACCATACGGTTGCTCCTAAGATGTGAGCCCTTGATAGATGCTCCTCCAAAAAAACTTTCCGCGCAAGACTAAGTTCTGTAGACCTTTCGCGCCATCGACGACCATGCCCCAAGAGAAATCCTCAATGTACCATAGTGAAGAGTCGTCACTGTTGCCAGTCACCGCTCGATGCGTTTCAGGTGCCCTGTTCCCTACCCCATCAATCGCCAATCGACTTGTCCTTCCTCGCCGCGATGACAAACCTCAGGGTCCGCCTATTGCCAGATGTGAGGGGCTTAAAACAACACGTCGAGAAACATCCGGGCCTGAGCTACGAGGAAGAGATGGAATGGATACGCGAGGAAGCCCTAAGTAACGTCCGGCACAGCCACAAGGGCATACGGAGATCTGACAACTCTTTATTATAGTTGATACGAAGCATCATGCGCTGGTTACCTCGAAGTGCTAAGTTCAGCTCTTCTTAAAGAGTAGAAGCTGGTGATGTCGCTGTCAGCGCAAAGGGAGGCCACGAAGTCCTAGACAGCACCCCCGGGCTACAATCAAGTCATGGTCAAGCCCCGGTTTTATAGGGGCTTAAGTAATAGGCCGGTACGGGGTTCCCTGGATTGACAAAGTCGCATTCCTGGGGGTGGTGCCAGAGAACCGGGTCCGCCCATCCGAATCATACCCAGGACTTTTCTGGGCCCAGTTTAGCGGGTGCATTTTAGTTTTTGTACCCTTAAATTTCCCGGGGGGCGGGAGTTTAGCAGGGAGCCGCATTTTCCTGGAACTCCTGCCAGATAATGGGGAATTGCCTGTAAATCGGACCTATCTCAATTGGCAGTTCCATTCCTATTAAAGATGTACGCAGATAACAGTGGTCCGTAATTTGCTGGGTGCGGTTTTGGGGGTGTCTAGAGGTTTTATGGGGGGCCACCCAGAGAAATGATTTCCCGTATCAGAGTAAACCCAGGAAATGTCTGGGTCCGGTTTTGGCAGTATTTGGAGGTTTTTGTAAGGGGCCACCCGGAAAAGTGGATTTCCCGTACTAATCAGACCCAGGAAATGTCTGGGTGTAGTTTGGTAGTATTTAAAGGTTTTTATAAGGGGCGACCCAGAGAAACCGACCCGTCGTAATAAAGTAAACCCTGGAAATGTTTGGGTGGGATTTTGGTAATATTTGAAGGTTTTTTGTAAGAGGTTATAGAAAATGGTTTTCCCATACTTAAGCAGACCCAGGAAATATCTGGGTCCGGTTTTGGTGGTGTTTAAAGGTTTTGTGGGGAGTCATATAAAGAAATGGATTTCCCGTACTAACAGACCCAGGAAATATCTGGGTATCGGTTTAGTAATATTTGGGGAGTTTTTGTAGGGGCCACCTAGAGAAACAGGAAGCTCCCGCGCGCTGCGGCAAACGCAATATATGCCCTCGTTTTAAAGCGCAAATTCCAAGTCAACGATTAACCAGTTTGACGGTTAGCTAGGTCGACGGTTGCGAGATAGTTACGTTCGTACGCGGCTCCCCCTCTCCGCCCACCCACTAGGGGGAGCCGCTCGTTTTTGGGTCAAGCTCAGCCAGGCCGACGGTTAGCTAGGTCGACGGCCCAGGGCTTCCAGGGCTTCCAAAGCTTCCAGGCCGACGGTCAGCCAGGTCAACGATTCAGGTTAATGACAACCCTTCCTTTGCGCAAGCCGTCATACGCTCCGGGCGGGGGGCTTTCCCCCGGTCCGTGGTAAGGGTGTCCATTTTCCCCTTACGCCTTCGAGCATCCCCGCAGAGTTCGCTAAGGAGATAGATCGAAAGTTTGTCCGTGTCACGGACGCCATGGATAACATTACCGAAGTACTTTTCGAATCTTACGAAACAGGACGCAAGACCATGACCGAAGACCACGAGAACCTCGTGGATAACTTCGCCACTGTCAAAGGATAGATTGACACGTTATCTACCGGTATGAAAAAAGGACGGAGCGTCGATGGGACAATCAAGTACCATCTTCAAGATTCGCGAAGTCGGACACTCTTAAAGGTGCGATGGAGAATACAGCAAAAGACGCCACCGACACCGCCAGCTGGCAGCCGCAGTGCTCGCTGACCTCAGGACGGAGATCTTGGCGTTTGTGAACCAGCAGGTTTTAACGGCCATGTCCGACGCAGCAAAGACCGCGCAACGCGGAGGCGCACAGACATCGTCCCGTCCCACGAACCCTCTAACGACCCCATCTCCGGCCCCCGGGCAATTCTGACTTCAGCGGCACCGTCCGCGACTTCATCTCCCCCCTTATCTTCCGGCCCTGTCTAAGCTTTGAAGGAGCCGAGTCTTGTGCGGCTCGCGAAACGGCTCCCGCGACCCAGACGGCCTCCTCCCCTGCGCAGGAGAGTGCCTTACAACGACTAATCAGCCGCCGACGAGTCAGAAAGTAGAGTCATACGGCCTCCATCTCCGTCTTCACAAACGCGCCAGTAAATCGCACAAAAGATAAGGACGTCTTATCAGCCGGTGAGAAGAGACGAGGGCGTCTCGTTATTTTTGAGGGGGGGAGGTAATACGCGCTTTCTCTCTCACAAGGAAGCACCTTCTCGTAGATAGGTATATGACGTCTCGAAACGCCTTAAGGACGTCTCTGGGACGTCATGGGCCAAGAAGGATAAGCAAGACGACCAACCGTCTTGAGATAGCTTTCAGTTAGTCAATCAAGAATCAGGGATTTGGTCTTACAGCGACAGCAAGGTCAGTTAGGACAAGTTAGTTAATTCAGGTCGGCGATAAGGTTCGGCGATACGGTGAAAGATCAGGTCGACCATAAGACCAGGTCAAATGCCAGGGCTCCAGGGTATTGCCAGTTCTCGCATGGGCTATACAACTTTGCAGGGGTCTAGGAGACAGACCCATACGTACGAGCCGCATACTGCCTATTGAGTTACTTTCCTATTTGGGAAAGTTGGCTCCCAGCAAAACAAAACAAAACGCGACATAATAACCCCCGTATACTTCCTTCGCAAAGCTCAGTACGTTAAAACGAGGGCACAGATTTCCGGTACTAAAGCGAATCCAGGAAATGTCTGGGTGTGGTTTTCGTGGTGTTTGGAGGCTTTTGTATGGGGCCACCCAGAGAAATGGATTTCCTGTACTAAAACAAACCCAGGAAATGTCTGGGTCCAATGTTAGTGGCCCATTCCATATCTCTGGGCGGAACCCCACAAAAACCGGAACCGCCTCGTTAATGGACCCAGGGACTTCCTGGGTGTCAATTTGGCTGCAAAATTCGGGGTTCATCTAAGGAGGCGCTGGAGATGTCGTAAACGGTTACGGCACTGTTAGCGACTCTAAGCGTGACGCCCATAAACCGCCCATCCGGAGAAGCACGCGTATTAATCGTAACAACTATAAGAGTATCTGGGAATATATGATCGGTTAGGCGCTCAAGCACCGTCTTGCTATCTGCTCTTACGTATATTGCTGACTGAGCTATGATGTGACGACATACGTGGGAAGGTCGATAGAAGGTGTTAATAGCGCAAAAAAGACGGAATATTGAATATATCAGATGACCTACGCTTGACTGAAACTCGCGCTATAAATCAAGGATAACAGTACAATACGCCCTCATCGACTTAGCGCAGTAGACATCGGTATTAAACGACAAGTCTTTGGAACCGCTGGTGAGGATTTCGCTGATGCGCGTAAGATCCCTTAACCACAAGAAAGGTTGCGCATACGCATACCGCAAGCTCCGACGACGTTCAGGCCCAGAATGACAAGCTAAAGGATGACGCGAAGCCATATCAGGAGAGAAGTCAGCCCTATGGGAGGCAAGTTCGATCGACCGCCGATATGGTAACCACGATGACCGAAACGAAACTAATCATACAAACCAGGCCCAGAAAGTCCTTGGGCTTTGATTACCCGCATTTCGGTATTTCCCGACCATTATCCCAGCAATCCGGGATGCAGCATATAATATAGCCCCATAAACTTCCCGGGTTTAGTTAGCCCCGCATTTTAAGCTTTCCTGGGACCCCACCCAGGGAACTAATATGCACTATATTATACAGACCGAGGAAACTCCCCACTTATTTAAAATGGGCGGACCTGATTTTTAAGGTCCTTACCTACCTAGGTACAGAGTTAATCTGCCGCCCGGTCCCATACTGGGGGCCCTCCTTACCCCTGGTTTTCTCTTTATAAGCGTAGCATTCTTAAGAATTAAACCATAGGCATTAGTAAGCGGTGCTCCGTCTTAACTCACCCGCGAGATAATCCCCGGCTGCAATAAGATGTTGGGGCTGCCAAGGGGCAATCGCGCATAGGGCTAGTAAGGCCTAATGATCAGGGTGCAGAAGCTCCAGCTAGGTGTACGATGTTCCCAAGCGCGACGCAGGTAAGAGTCCATGGTAAATATCGCTCAGCCACGATAGAAGAAGTGCCTGGACGGGTACCCTCGTCATTACTAGGCACCATCCAGAATCTATGTTTGTCACACAAATTAGCCCCAGGAGTTTCTTGGGTGTTTTTTTGGTGGAGTTTTGGTATTCCTGGGGTGGAAACCAGATAATTGCCAAACCCCACCAAAATAAGACCGAGAAGTTTCCTGGCTGTCAATGCTGCTGCAGATTCTAAGTTCCTGGGTGGAGTCTAGATAATTGCCAAACTTTACTAAAATGAGTCCCTGCCTGTCAATTCTGCTGCAGGGTCCAACTTTCTTGGGTAGAACCCAGACGATCGTCAAACCCCACCAAAATAAGACCCAGGAGTTTCCTGGCTGTTAATTCTGCTGTAAATTCTGACTTCCAGGGGTGGAACACAAACAATTGCTAAATCCTACCAAAATGAGACCTAGACGTTTCCTGGCTGTTAAATCAGCTGCAAATTCTAACTTCCTGGGTGCGCGTTAATTAAGAGACAGCCCGCCGTCAACCGCCCCGGCCGCAGTGCAATTACTGTCTCGGATACCGTCTGGTATCGTTGCGAAGCCTCGTGGACTGGCTCGGTGCCCTGGTTAACACTTCGCAAGGGTTGCTGCTACCACTATTACTGTCGCCCTTATTACTATCACTCCTATCGCCATCGCGATGTACACATAGGTCCTACCGGGCGACGAGTATTATCGCAATGCCGGTTTCGACCTTGGCGGCGAGGTCTTCCTTGGTTCGTGCTTATCTTCAGGTAAATAGATATACGTTCTGGCTGCCTGAAGTAAAACGATATATGGAGGGTACTATGCGCCTACCGTCCACGCATCCTCGTAATGTCCCAACATTATCTAGCAGCGTGGCGTATTCACCCGTTAAGCTGTAAAGATGAATCAGTCTAAAGTAGCTCCGTATATAAGCGGTAACATGATGCCGAATCGAGTGGTGTGGGCTTTGTAGGGGTGGCCTTGCAAGCCTTGCAGCCGTGGATAAGAGTGCTTAAGTGATCTAAAGCGGTACGGTTGAGTGATTTTAGTTTCGTGGGCGGCCCCCCGGGATGCTAGCTGCTGCTATTAAAACTGGGCCAGGCAATTTCTGGGGCCGTTGTATATGCGAATCTCTAATTCCCTGGGCCCCTAATTAAGCCCGGCCTAGGGAATCCTTTAGTTCCGTTTAATAGTACCGTCCGTTTTTCTGGTGATGTATTAAGAATGCGTAATATGTCCTTGCTAACCGTACCTAAAAAGATCCGTCGCTTAACAACTGTGATGCTACCACTAGAGTAGGGGGTTGCTCCTCGTGTCAACCGGCTACCATGCATCATTAAGACGAATATTGTACCGCTACGGCTTGCAAACAGAGACGATTACTACAGTTCTCGCTATTAATGCGCCGGTGATAGACATACCTAGACGAAGAGAATATTCTGGGCGGCAATTTGGCGGTGTCGTGGGCTTCTCCTAGCGGGCACCCAGGAAACGGGGTTGCGCTATTAGTTTGGGCCCAGAAAATGTCTGGGTCGGGTTTGTAGTGGGAATCGTAATTGTCTGAGTGCCCATTCAGAAAACCGAGATGGCCTGCGAAAAGGAGGCCCAGTGATTTCAGGCTTGGCTTCGAACCCAGCTCTACCGCTATAGCGCCGATCACGCTTCTTTGGTCACCCAGGAGAGATAGGGAGAAACGTCTCGTTATATTATTATGTGCCGGGGGCGCACAGTTGCTAGCAGGCCCGTTACAGGTAGAGCTAAATCGTGAGTTAGGTTCGATCCCTAACAGCGCTAATAGTCTTCGCTATTTGGCTCAACTATTTCCTGGGCCAATATCGCACTAAAAGTGCGTTTTTCTTGGGGCTACCCAGAAAATAGGGATTTCGCGCTAAATTACCACTCAGGGAATCTCTGGGCCTCCTTCTCGCAGGCCATCCCGGTTTTCTGGGTGTGCTCTTAGGGAGCAAGATGGTGGGCTAAAAAATCGATAGTGCCTTGAGCCACAACACACCCATTGACACTATCAATTATTTTGTCCACCACCTTGGGGAGTACAAGTTTTGCTGGCTACGAAGGCGTGAAGGTTCGGCAGCAGCATGAGTTATCCAGGAAATTCTGGGTCGGGTTTGTAGTGAGAATCGCAATTATCTGGGTGCCCACCCAGGAAAACGGTCGGCCCTACTAGAATAGAACCCAGAGATTTCCTGGGCCCCCCATATCGCACAAAAATGCATTTCTTGGGGGGGTACCCAGAAAATAAGGATTTCGCACTAGAGTACTGCTCGCGAAATCTCTGGGCCTCCTTTTCGCAGGCTTTCCCGGTTTTCTGGGTGCGCTCTTAGGGAGTACGACTTTCGCTGGCAATGACGGCGTGGAAGTCCGGTAGCAGTATTAGTTATCGAGTGCTCACCGTGATCATCTCCTGATAGCCGGCTAGAGTATGAATGTACTGCTACCGTCATAATCATGACTCTTCATGCATATATCGCCGGGGAATGCAATGACCATACCATGCGACTCCTCCCGTCCGCATCCGGCGCAATGATCTGCCGTCCCACGGGCCGCTTAAGAAGACTCCAAGCGTAATAAGCGCTGATACAGACGTATGTCTACAGCTTCTCCCCCGTCCCCCTGATCGCGGACTGTTGTGCTACCTACGTGCCCAGGCATGAGGCGGCGTACGGAGTGCGCCAGGTATGGTATATTCACTTACAATTACGTGGGCGCATCGGAAGTCTATAGCGCATTAAGACCTAAGTGACAACATGGATGGAACTACGAAGACTGAATAGTCGCGGCAAGGACGTCGTTAATCCACAGGCGAACAGCCAAGATGACATTCTAAAACCATCACATGGAAACAACTAACAAGGAATAAGTTTTAACCTGGGCTCGGAGTAACCATCTGTAGGTGTGCCCGCAGCCCATAGTGGTTACCAGAACTAGAAATAGAGCTGTCGATTAGACTGCCGGAGCGCCGTGAAAAGGGGCGTCAGAGCACTCCACTGTGTCGAAGGAACCACCCCGATCTTAGACTATTCCCATCACTCCCAGAGCCGCGAGCATTGCTAAAGGCTCACCTACCGGTTGCTATCCCCTATTCGTGATCAACGCGTACTGTTGGCGCGGGGAAGTCGTACCATAGAAACATCGAGCATGAGCAGTAAGAGGCTGACAATGGACTAACAAAGGAAGAAACGAGGTCCAATAGCTGTAGATGAGCATCAAAAAGTACATCTGCGATGCTCTCTCTATCCGAAGCATGCTATCAGGGCCGGATAATGATCAATGTGGATGGACGAAGTTGTCCCTCGGTACAAGCCTCTGATGCATCATAAGCCATAATCGCCATTCACGTCCCGGAGCCTAACCGCCCCGTGCCAAGCATCGGCCAATTGATCGCTCCAGCGCCAGGTGAGATACCGTTGTATATGTGAATGGCTAACGGCGGAGCTCGCCCGCCAGGTCAAGCACGCCTCTCTGGCCCTGATCCCCCTGGGTGAATTCTGATGACTTAGCTGATGCGTCGATGTTTCGAAGGCTCTGCAGCGTATCCAATAGCCAGTTCCAGCCGGAGCTCCGTTTGGACTCTTCATTAAATAAGGGGCGTGGATGGTATTGCTGACACGGCACTGTACCGGGTGCGTGCGGTGTGACTGCAGGGCAAATTAGAATTTCTGGGAGTGATAACGGGCGGGCGTGTTTGATGACAACTGATGCACGTATTTCCTCTTACCTCTTTACTTGGTACCACAAATGGAGGTGAGCAACGGCGACGAGCTCAACAACATCTCGAGAGAAGACATCGCTTTATGAGAGCATATAGGCTCCACGACCATAAAAGCGCGCTTTGAAGCTGGTGATATCTATTATATTGCGGCATATGTCAACAGTTCGTTGCACAGCCGGTTATTGCGACGGCCGTGTCCTCGTACTCGCTATCATGCCCAGATCTATCGTGCTGAAGCCCTTCACCACATACTAGGTTCACTTCTCTTAGAACCTAGGGATCTAGACAGAAGGTGAGGCTACCCTATAGGAAGCAACGAGGCCACCCTGAAAGGGTTTGTATGTGAAAATGTATATGGTAGGCTCTGTCGAGAATGATGGGAATCTTAAGGCGTATCAATTCATGCTATATCACAGCTATGGACTTCATGCAACAGCCTGGGAGATGTTGGACTTTCGTCAATAACCGTGTTATTAAGCATACCATTCACTTTTTAATCCATGATTTCCGTTATTAATTAAGAGATGAACAATGGAAACGTATCGAAGGACGTGTAAGCAGAGTCCTAGACTCGGCCACCGCGAATAGGGGTTGGACCCACTTTTCTCCAAAGTAAAACTCCGGATTCCTAGAACCTCTCTTATCATTAGCGCCGTGCATAGAACTTTCCGGGTCCCCTGCCTGCTACGTCTAGCCTTCGAGATAAGTTGTAAGCTGGAGGGCAATACGTGCGTCCCTTGTATTCGTCATTCTTCGCTAGTTACCGACTGCTTAGGATGTATCAGCAGTGACGCGGATTGTGCACGCTCGTCTTACTCCCTGCTTAATACGGGGGAGCCACTGTAAGAACCTTGCAGGACGGTCGGAGCCTTGGCCGGAGCAAATTGTCGCGACTCCAGCTCTAGTGCTTCTCAAGTTTGTGTTGCCCAATCTGGAATGTGCATGTGGAGGATCTCCGAGGCGTATGGACGATCAGATGGAGTGATCGGGATCGATTGTAATGTATAGAACTATCTGTTCCGCGCTCTTCGTACTTACTCCTGCTCGTACATGAAGCGATCTCCTACGCAATTCCGAGGACATGACAATCTAGATGAGGGATAATCTTGCAGGCACAACTACGAATGGGGAAACAACGATGAATGATATATGAAGCTATCGAGAAGCTGGATTCAAGCCTTAGATAGTTGGAGAGAACCAGGAATCAACAGACATCCAGTTCTACCAGTATGCTAGACTTCTACCTAACCGTTGTCATATCACTCAAGGCCCCCCTTTTCCAGGATTCATCACTGGCTTGACAGGCACACGGGCCAGCAACAATATTTTGGCAGCTGAGGATCGTGTCTATCTTCTGACCGAGATTTAGGACTGGGTGATTGGAGAGCAAGGAGTGTCCTTAATACAAGCAGGGATATCAAAGGGAAACAGCCCCCTTCAACTGCGATGTTAATGCAAGACTCAGAGGCATAAGATACAAACCAGCATCGAAGGGGACAGCAATGAGCAACCTCTTCCATATAAAAAACGTCTTATTATATTTCTGCTCCTGTAATTACGTAGCTATTACGATTTTAACCAGTACCTTGCCTTTATAACAGTTATCAAGCGTAATTATATGTACTGCGGTAAAGCACGGGCGACCGGAATCCACACGCCAGCATCCTGGGTTAAGATTAGTAAACTTCGTTTGGTCTTTATGGGAGAACACAGTCCTTAAGGGACTGCGGTCAGCACCCAATCAGCGGCCAACCCACTTAATACTATAAATAACCATCTGGCAGTAATAGGGAAAGCCATACGGAAGTCACCCACTACGGTTATCAGGAAAAAGTTTTCACGCACTGCCATGTACTGGCGGGGGATGCTAGTAAGCGCCTAATACAAAATCAGTATGGTCTACACCGGGCCGTCTCAAAGGCGCATCATAACCAAGATGCAAACCATCGACGCCCCGGCCTCTAATCGTTCCTAATTCTTCTTAGACCACCATAAGTAATGGGCAAAATGGAGGTCGGAACAAGTTCCGACTGGAGGTTGTTAGTACGCTTTAGTGTCGCGGCTGTAGATACAGTCCTGGGAAAGATTTGCAGGAATCGTAGACGTCTTACAAGGCAACAACATTCGCGAATGCACACCTGGTTCGTTCAGATCTCGATGATATGATGACTTCCGACATCTCAACAAGGGAGCTAGTGCTTTAGACGTCCTTTGTGAGCATATACACTCTGGGCAGTAAGCCATATGGCTTGGGATAACGCTGTACGCGCTTCTTAAGGTCGAGTGTTGCAGACGCTTATGCAGAAATCGTATGGCGTCTATATGTCCGTGCCCTTGCGACAGGCTCTAGTTATGTTTCTATTATCGCGATTACAACTTCGTCTCAAGGCACATTTCAGAATTAGGAGCTGGAGAAAGCCGGGTACGCAACACACCCACCACCAGTTGCAATCGAAACAGAGAGCGGGCGGAGCGAGCCAGGCTAGTTGGGAAAACACGGAAAACCCTATTCTTAGCACTGGAGGCACGGCCATCTGCAGTATGACAGTGCTCAGGTAAAGACGACGCTTCTTACACTTGCGTTAAGTATTCAGCGTAAATCATTTAGTAAAACAATGTATTTTCCGAGAGACATCTCACCGAACTTTTGAGAGGAAATCGCAGAAGACAAGTCATCATGCCCTGATCGATAGCAACTTGAAGCACCTCTGTTAGCGGTTCCTAGCACCATTCACGTGACGCTAACCTTGTGTTAAAGCATATGCAACCGTCGAATCAACACTAAACATTTGGGGCCCACATCGTCGATATTTTGCGGTGTACCGTTTTAAAGAACTTGCCAAGCCGTTAAAAAAATGAGGCGATATTACAGTACGTGGTCTTCGATGTTTGAGGAGGCAGATTACCGTAAGCGGCACCGAACGCGAAATACAGTAACTTTTAGCGACTCACATCGACTTTGCCCGATCTCGACCCCGACTCCAGCGCGCTAAACGACAGAGTCTCTACCTAGTGGACATACAAGTAACCTTTAAACCAAGCCGTATTAACACCCTCGCAGGGATTTAGTACAGTTATTAATAGCATACAACACTCAGGGATTACATATGCAGTTACTTAGTAGTAGCACGCAAGCCCCGTGTTTCCGGACTGTAAAGTACGATTGGCTAACCGCTGTCTTGTGTATCTGTCATGCATTTATTAAAGGGTGATAATAAGGTTAGTGTCTGCCCTGTAGCTTCTGGTCCCTTGAGCGAATAGGTCAAAGTAGACATACATAGGATTTCTATCACGTGATGACCTCAATTGACTTCAGTATGGTGACGTCCTATGGATCTTATCTGGGAATTTTGATGCGTCGCGCGCATTAGCTAACTAAACCCAGGGAATGGGGCTTGTACGCCATTAACTGCGGTAATCCCTGAGTGTTGTATAAGCCCCACCTATCTAGAACTGCCTCATTTTTTACAAGATATATTGAACTATGTCATTGCGCACCAAAATCGCCAACTGGAATACGTAAGCTAGTGCAAATCTGACCTAGGTTAAACTTACTACGGAATAGAAAACCCACGAGACTTTTTAACCGCTAACCTATACGCGCTCGGACTATCGGCTACGGACCGATGCCATTACTTTTGTATCGCATCTTATTAAATTTTATGGCGAATACACTTGCTAGCTCTAAGCTGGCGGGTACTCTTACTGTCAACGGAAACCGGGGCTTGTGTAGGACTAACAGCGATATTCCCTGCAAGGGTGTAGGGTCTCCCCGCGCAAGACAATGGAAAGTGGAGGGTCCTATTCCTAAGAACGCTACGGGTAATGGTGTTTTGGCTCAATTGAGGCGGTCGAACTCCGGACCCTCGCTAGCCCTGCCTCTATCCAAGACTGACTCCAACACTTCGGCCGAAAACCCCGCTGTAGCGTATAGACCATCCCTCGGGGAACATGGGATGTGACACCGCTTGGGATGGCCAAGGAGATGAGAACTCCTTAGTGCCAGGTCCAGTATGCAGTTGCAGTCGCGCGCTGCGAGACGAATGAGTCTTTTTCCGATCCTAGTCATGGAACTCGATGGGATAGAGATTTACACACAAAAATGACAGCACAGACTCGGCCCGAATAGCTCAATTATGGAATAATCTCATCCCCGTCTTCCGTAACGATTGTGATCGTTTCCGTGACACTGATGCTGCCTCTGCCTTCCAAGGGGCTCGAAGAATCGTCGAGCTTGCCGCTGCAGATAATGCCAAGTTTCGGCCTGCCGTCGCTCCGGCTATGGACAAGCTCCATAACTGTCGGACTAATCAGATCCTCCACGATCACTCTTGTTTCACCCTTGCCTGTTTTTGGGTCGATCCTAACCTGTCGCAGCATGCCGTCGTTGTAGTCCACACAATACGCGGCGCTAGCATCTTCCATTAGCACCAACCCATTGGTGTTAGGCACGTCGTCCGCGACGATCTCCACGGGGCCTGTAGTCCGTATACCCCAGCCGGCACCATCGTCTTCTAAAGCGATTGGTATGCGGCACAAGGTGCCCACGCTTGCGTTGGCAAACCATATGTAATCGCCATTTATGCGCATAGCACATATCCCGAACCTGCCTGTCTTGCCTTCGCCAGTTTTCCGCATAGTGTCGTCGGCGAGGAATATCGAGATCTTGCCCGTCGAGATGTCCAACAGCCATATATGGTCCTTGTATGAGTCGGATATCAGCAGCGTCCGCTCCGTCACTGAAAGGCAACCCATGCAACAGCCTGCGTCGGGTAATGTCGCAATCCTGGTCACGGTCGGCTGCTCATCGTCGTACCCCCTAAACGCTACCCGCCAGACAACATAATTACTAATTTCGATGCTATCGAACTCGACGTATGCTGAGTAGACGACGTATTCGTCGTGGCAGCCCTTCAGGGGGGTTATGTACACGGCAGTATTAGCGTCTGGGAAGGTGTGCACCAATCGCGGCGGCTCGTCTGGCTGCTCGGGGTCGAAGTCGTGAAGCTCGGGCTCAAGCACACGCGTAGCCAAGATGTGGCCGTTCGGGCGCGTGGTGCTCCCTTCGTACCATCCGTTCTTTGGTAAATTTGTTAAAAGAACCACGTCTGGGACTGAGTCGTCGGCAGCCATTCTGGAATAGAATCGGTGGATAAGCAGTGAAGGGAACACCGAAACAAAGCGGAAGCTAACACGATATCGTATAGTACGGCGGATAAACGGTGCTTGCACGTGTCGCGCCAGAATTGGATATGATTTTGAGACAACAGAATGACAGATTACCGAGCATCCTCGACAAGACTCCGCTGGTCCGTTTTCTTTATATCTTGCAACTGCCGCACATGCCGCACGGGCCCGGAAAATCACTAGCATGGCCCCTGGTTAGCTGCCAGTCCTAGTGTATCGCTAGTGTAGGGGGAGGATCCTCTCCACTTATCAGTCTTTATACGATCGTTTTATCCAAAGCATTCTACTGTAACTACTTGCTCATATAAGCCCCCGGATAAGACCGCAGTAGTTAAAAGTCACTCCGAGGGACCCCTTATACAGCCGGGGGTATCTCTTAGTATGGATAACCACGCGCCAAAGAAGAGTATCGCTACCCAGGGGTACTCTGCCCTACGCGTGAACCCTTGTAATAAAATAATACCTACGTGATCGAGTACCCCGGCTGTCCAAGACGTCGGTTCCTGATAGCTTAATATCACCGTGTTTTAAAGGTCGAGATTCCCATCCGATTGGTTTAATAATGCCCCAGTTTACGCAGCAATTTACGGAAAAAGCCTAGCCTACAGGTCACTATCAAAGCCAGGCAATAGCTTGGCGTATAATGCTACCGCATGTTGCCTCGTTAAAATCATGCCTTACATAGTATTTTTGACGTATGGGTACGCTTGCGACGCAGTTGTAGCTAGGATCTTCAATTCCTCCAGCCTCGTTTCGAACTTACGGGGATTTGCATTTTAATTGGTTAAAAAATGAAGTGGGAACAGTACTTGGAGTACTTCGAATGCTCGAAACGGGGCCTGAGCTCGCCGAGGTAAAATAACACAGGTAAACCTTAACAGTATGCGCGCACCATCCGTACCGGCGACTCTAACTGTATGTGGTTCGGAACACTGAGATGCAGCCCCATAGAGGTCTAACGGGCCGGCCTAATAACATAGCTCCATGGTATGGATCGTCGTAGAGTGTACCGTATTATATCTTGAAATTCGTGTACTTGGCAAAAGCCAAGATGATCCTCCTCCAGGCGGGTTTACGTACATAGTAGATCTTCCTCGTTCCATAATTGGTTTGATATTTTTAAACTATCGTGCGTAGTCTGTGCCCGGGAGAGGCTGCCGGAGCTACGTAATAACCGAGGGAGGAAAGACTAAGCCCGTCTGGGGGATCGCCGCCTTGGCAATTGCCAAGTGGAACGAATCTGAAGAGATAATAGGGTTCAATGTAGGCAGCCCCCGGCCTAGACCGAGCCATCTCATACCCACACGAACGTACGAACCAACCTACAGAATATTTGGCGGTTCTCGATTCGAATAAGGCGGAAACGACCTTCTCCGTTGCCCTCCCCGCCTGCGGTGCCAGGATGTGGTAGGGTACATTCCGGCTCAAAGCTCGCTGGCGACGTTGAGGTCTCTACAATCGGATGCCGAGTCGCTCCGGGCATGCTCATAAGTTCGATTCTGTAAGCACATATCTCGGTTCCCTATCCCCCCCCTCTAACGTGAGCAGTATATCCGCGCCATTACCCGCGTGACGCTACCAGTTCTCTCTACCAATATACGTAGTCTTACGGAGCATCAAAAGCTGCCCCATCCAGCCGCCGTCTTATATCGCTAGATGGTGGTATAAAGACCGGTTTACTTTCTATGTCGTCCCTATACCCAACACTCTGTTTACTGGGCGTCATTCGCCACATAAATAATCCCGAGTTGCGATCTTCAGGTGTGCAGAAATACAGTCTCCTCTACTAGCGTAGCGAAGTGGATCTCTATGAAGGCTAAGATACCTTGAACACATGCATGACTTCTCCAAGAACCAATGATTTCTTAGATCGTGGCGTTCCTGCAGCAGTCGTACATTAGGGATTTATATTGCTATTGAATACTCGATGCGCCATCTTCCAAGAGCTTATTAACTCGGAGGACAGAAATCGTGTTGTATGACTGAAAGCGCAAAGCTGTGTTACGGGTTCCAGAGGTTAAACTGATATCGAGTCAGGCTTTTCATTTGGAGCTTTCAGGATAGCGAAGAATTTACTAGAAAGCGTAATCTAACGAGATGGTCCTAAGGAAAAGCTTACAATCCAACCATACACGGACCTAGAGTCTATGAGATGTATCGACGCTCGGCCGTTCCAAGTTCCCGCGCCTAGCCAGAATATTCAAATAGGGGCCCTCTAACAGAGTTCTCGAAGTCAGAGGTGTCGAAGTCGGATGTCCCAAGCCAGAGGTACTGAGAGCGCTGTATATGGGTTGAGTAACAAACGTCTATCGTCAGGAAGACCACTGTGACTGAATTTAAGAGTGAAGCAGGTATATCATAGTATGCGCATTCAGAATGCCAGTTTCAAAGGCTCTCCTGCCCTCTTAACTCAGTCTTATATGAAAGAAATATACGCAACTGTAACCCCTTCTCTCGCCCAGCCGCCAGATGTGTAATAGCTTAGTAATCGACAACACATAAGTTTTCCACCAAGATAGTCATCACCCTGGTGGGTTTCGGCAACACGTCCATAAAGTCGTACTTTGATTATGGTGTAACCACCGGAATTAGTGACAACGGTTTGTACAAATACATAAATTTCGATTTAACACAGGGCGAGACGGTTCCTATTACTGACCGATTGGGTCTAGTAAAAATATTCATCCACGCGCTAAGAGAAGATATTACAACCACTTAAGAACCTCATCTAATTAATGTTGACGAGGGCGTATATTGAAACTAAGGCTCAATAGCTGCTCAATAGCTAGGGTCTTGGCTCAATAGATCAGCCCCCCGTGTGGGACCGCCCCGGCTATCTCTAGTGACTTTCTTCCGTGGCTATAGCTGTATTTCAGTGTATGTAAGGAGGCATCACTATCCCCTTTTTCCTAGCTAGGACCTTTTAGGGGTCAACCAGATAAATCTCCTTCTACAGAAGCAAATGCTTCAGTGTATGATGTCAGGGTCTCATAGCGCGCCTCACCTGCATATACGGTAGTAGGTTGTGCCAAGGCTCGAAGGCCCCATTAACTTAGATCCATGCGTTGAATGGAGCTATAAATATCCCATTATTAGACAAGCTTTTTATTAAGGTCTATGTAACATGCTCCCTCCCATGTGAGATGCTTAAATCCTCCTTCATCCTTGATAACTTCATCGCTATTAGACTTGCTGTGAGACAAAATTTGTCGCCTCCCCGGGAATTTCCGATGCTAAGTATTTTCCGAAACCCATCTTATATCAAGGTCAATTTGTAGACGCCGATAGGGTCCTCCTAATTCGCTTCCGCAAAACAGAATCTCCGTAGGCTGTCAGCACCAGCCTCACGAATGACATCTCGCTAGACTACGAGAGGTCCTTGTGGCTCGTCGACTCCAAATCCGGGCCGGACCGGGATTCCGAAGGATGACTCCGTGCGGCGGTTCTGAAACCGGGCTCGCGTCGTCGGAAGCGTCATCGGACCCCGTCTTCTTGATATTCTTCCACTCCATGAACAGAGCCGCGACGACCCCGCAGAGAGCCACGCCCATGCCGCACAGGAATATCGTGGTGATGGCGCCGTTGTACGCTTCCCTGACCCGCAACCGAAACTCGGGAGGGACCTTGGCCACGAGGTCGCCGGCGCCTTGGTCGACGATGCCACTGGCGGCGTCTTCTATTCCGGGGATGATGCGGCCGATCTGCGACGTCATCCGCGAGCTCAAGAGGTTCTGGCCGACCGACGTGAAGACGGCGCCGCCCAGCTGCTGGGAGAAGAACATGATCGCTATCCCCGTAGGGATGTCGGGCTTGGGGAGCACGGCCTGCGCCGCCAGGCCGGCCGACTGCATGCCGCAGCCGAGCCCGAAACCGGCGACGAACTGGTATCCGATCCAGTGCGCGGGAGTCTCGCGGACACTGAACGTGCTCATCAGGCCTTGCCCTACTGACAGCAGGCTCGGAGAGAGGATCATCGCGGGCACGTAATACCCGATCTTGGTGGTGACGCCTCCGGATATGATACTCGCGACGACAAGGCTTAACATGAACGGTAATGTATAGATACCCGAGTCCACTGCACTCACGCCCTGGACTACCTGGACTATAGATATCGTTAGCCGATGTGTAGCTGGGGCGGCTCCTACTTAGCGACTAGGTTGGCGGTACTTACACCACAGCGGTGTAAAATAAATGATCATCATCATCGAACCGGCCAGGCAAAACGTGAAGACCGCTCCCGCCCAGATGCTCCGGCGCGTGATGATTCCCGCCGAGACGGCGGCCGTATCCGGCATAGTAACTTGGACGGCGACGAAAGCGAGGAGCAGTGCCCCGAAGAAGAGCATCAACATTGTGATCCTCCAGTTATTCCAGGCATATGTCGACCCGCCTCATTGCAAGGCAAGCAGGAGACAGACGATGCTGGGAACGAAGAAAAAGGTGCCGAGCGGGTCTAACCGCGTGATCTGTTGCCAGATAGTCGCCGGGTCCTGCTTGTTCTTAGGGATGCGCAAGAAGAAGATCAGACACAGTACCGCGAGACCACTGATGGGCAGATTGATATAGAAACACCACCTGTGCTCGAGTCAGTCCGTCCTCTTCTAAGATCGTCAACGTACAGCGAGCAGAGTGCTGCCCACCCACCTCCAAGTGACACAGTCTGTGAGTCCCCCGCCAATCAGCGGCCCCATGACGGACGCGATTCCAAAGACTGAGGCGAAGACGCCCTGGAAGGCCGGCCGCTTCCGCAGAGGGATCAGCGGAAGCATCACGACCATGACGCCCGTAAAGAGGCCCGCGCCGCCAAAGCCGGTGATGGCTCGGCCGATGATGAAGGCTATCGAGTTCGGCGCAACACCACAGATGAGAGAACCGATTTCGAAGACTAGGATGCTCCAGAGGAAGGTCCTGATTGGGTGGGTTAGTACGACATTACTGCAAGGCTCCGGAACCGAAGGCGGAAATGATGACTGAATCATCGAAAGGTCTCCGGAACCGAAGATTAGAGTGATGATTCAGTCATTGGAAGGGACGGGAAATTATTGGCACCTCTTCGTTTCATAAAACTTATAGATTCTTCCAAACAGCAGTTGTGATGCGGCCGTCGTCAACTGGTAGGCCGAACCATACCAGCCTATATCCCCCAAGCTGTTGAATTCCTGCGTGATCTGAGGGAGAGCCGTGCCGATGATGGTGCGGCCCAGAGCAACGAGAAACAGGGCAAGGAACAGACTTATCAGAATGGCCCAAAACTTGAGCGTCTTCGGCTTGAAGTTCTCTTCTGCCTCGTCGACGGGTTTTGGCGCCGGCGAACTGCCGGGAATTGTCTCCGTGTCACCCGACATGACGGACGCAGCTGGGGATTTGCACTTTACACGGGAGGATATGTTGGAGCAACATGAAGGTACAGGCGGACGGTCAATGAGACAGCTTGGAGAGGTCGTCCGGTATATGGTTTTTCTTCGTAGAACCACGGCTATATGAGATGGCCAGTCACAACTTCTCGTACGACAGAGGTCTATTTGAATAGATAACGAATACCGAGGGCGAACAGAGAGCACATGCGCAGACACATAGCCATTATTTCCACCGTGGATCAGAAATAAGGGGATGGGAATGCGCGACGTCTATGAGACCGACGGTTTGGGCTGAGTGCCCGCAATCACACGGCACAGCAAACTTTGCCAACATCGTCGGCCATGTTTAATGACCGAGACTGCTATCGTCGCATGTTCTCGACTCTCTCTTTCTCTCTCTCTCTCTCCTTCGTAGCTTGCTTGCTTGCTATCTGCCGAAAGAAGTCATACATTCGCTTAGTGGAAAAGGGACGGACAGTGTTAGACAGGATAACAGGTGCCAGAGGGGTTGCCTTTCTCCACAGATCTGGCTGATAAGGCTTATCGTCGGCCAAGTCCAGTCACGGTTGGTCCCGAACCCCCATCTTTGTGACCGATGGAAACGGCGAGTCCCGTTGAAGACAGCTACAGCCCTGGGCCTGCCTGCACTCGCATTGGTATGCTGTGTATGTAGTCCGACGCCGAGGCAACTCTAGGGATACAAGTGCTCCCACCCCGAATCCCCAGTACGAGGTAGGCAGTGACAAAGTCTTGGACGTGCCATGAAACAGCAATTGAATAAGAAAAGCTTGTGTCGGCAGTTGTGGTGATTTGTTGAAAGGAGGTTGAAAGGAACCAAAGGGCTTTTGATTTGTGGCCCTAGGATTGCAAGGACAAATGAGCTGAAGGCTATATGGCTGTTCCCCCCAACCCCAGTTGTAGGACAGACCAATCAAGCAACCTAGTGCCCCCCAGCCTGAAGAATTGCAACACATTTGCCGACGTGCTAATACCAAACCTGCGTGGGGTCGGGGAATGCTACCTCTTAAGGCTATCTGTACTACTGTACTTACCTCATACGGTGGGCGCATCTTGGCCGCGTCCATCCTTAGCTGCTAACCTACTGTATGTAAGATAACCTCAAAAACACCCCTACGGTTACTCGATCATTCGCATCTCCGGCTGCGGGAGTCACGTTCCGCTTCGGAGTAGAACGAGTGGCTACCTACCTAGTCTATAGTGGCTTGATCCCTCTTATTATTACCGCTTGATCTTCAAAATGAAACGATGAGCAGTGTGATGCTACTTTTTTTTTTTATAAAAAAAAACCCCCCCGGTTCCCACCCACCAAGCTATCAATAGCTCCGTACGGAAAGTCGTACTTCGTACATACGGTAGACCTTATCGAGCTAAAATATTGGGCTGTCCCAAGCGGAGAGAGGGGAATCCCCATCAATTGATGAATTTGGCTATTCTCTTCCTGCGTTTCCTGTAGTACAACATCATCAAACCATCCTCCTCGTGGCCGCCATTGGACGCACGCTATCCTTGTTAACTGGTTGCTTGTACATATATGCAAACTCCGCCTTACATATATCCACCCAACAACAATACCATCCGTCCATTCATCGGACTTCCATGGTCTGGGGCACACTCGCGTGCTGTCTAACTCGGTCCCGAACTGTCGCGCTGCGCCGCATTCGCCACATTCGTGCTGCCAATCAGTGACTCTGTATTCGCTAGCGGCAGCGCGATAGTCCTCGTTCGTCGTTGCTTAGTCCCCAGCCATTGTGTCCCATTCGGGACCGATTCGAGACCGACATGAACGTGAACATGCCCGAAACCCCAGAGTCTGGCGATGGCGGCGCCGGACATCTACGCGCCACTCCGCCGGGCTCGTCAGAGCATGTAGCCCCGCACCACAACACTAGTGGCGGCCCGAGAGATGACCCCTCAGTCCTTAAGGTCACCCGAGGCCATTCCTGCCAGCTCTGCCAACAGCGAAAGGTCCGCTGCGACAAGAGCAAGCCATGTTCCAATTGCGTACGGGCCGGGGTGGAGTGCCGAGTGGTACCCCCGCAGCCGCCAAGGCGGAGAAAGAAACGGATTCCCGAGAGGGATCTCGTCGACCGCCTGCGAAAGTACGAGGCTCTCCTGGCCCAGAATGGCATAGAATTCGAGTCCCTGGGTCCTGACATTAAGATCACCGACCAGGGCACCGTCGAGGAGGGCGACGAATTGGATGCCGATTTTATCAGATCGAGAGCGAGGGAGTCTCCCGCGGGTGGCCCGGACCCGGACGAAGTCATCTCGTCTCCTGGGGAAACTCCGCACGTGCCCAAGTAAGTAGCGGTTGGAGAGGCCCCGGTGGGTATCCCTTGCTTGGTCTAACGATGTATAGGACTTTCAGATGGTTCCCCTTTCAGAAAGAAGTCGGTATCCGATGCTTCTTTCTTTACTTATCTAGTCTAACTTCCCGCAGTACCGCGCAACTTCGGAGCTCATTCGAGACTCGTCGGACGAAGAAGATGTCGGCTCCTCCATCAATCAAGCTTATGACAAGATGTTTGACAATAGCGGAGGCTTCCCTTTCGTTATCGGCGGCGAGGTTCAGTCCGTCACCGACCAGCACCCGCCTGCCGTTCAGATCTTCCAACTGTGGAAGATCTATCTCGACAATGTTGACTCCATTCTCAAGCTGACGCATACACCGACGCTGCAAGTACGCATTATCGAGGCCAGCGCGGCTATAGATAAAGTATCCCGGAGTCTCGAAGCCCTCATGTTTGCGATATACCTCGCGGCCATCAACTCTATCACGGAAGAGGAGGCGCTTGTCACGTTCAGTGAAGGAAAATCGGCATTGATAGCCAGGTATCATCACGCAACACAGCAGGCCCTCATAAATGCCGACTTTATGCGGACACCAGATCTAACTCTATTGCAAGCGTATCTTCTATACTGTGTAAATACCTATCATCCCACTATAGCTTCTCCCGTTATTGATCTAACATGTTGTCAGATTGGTAGTAGACAGTGGGTCGATCCCAGAACAATGTTCTGCCTCACCGGAATTGGCGTCCGCCTTGCACACCGAATGGGCCTGCATCGTGACGGCGCCCAGTTTGGTTTTCCTCCGTTCGAGGTTGAGGAGAGAAGGCGCTTGTGGTGGAACCTTGCTGGTTTCGACAGGCGTATAGGTGAGATGACCGGATCAGTCATCACGGCCATCTCGAACGGCGGTGACTGCAAGTTGCCTCTGAATATCAACGATGCCGACTTAAATCTTCATGCCAAAGACCCGCCGACGCCACATGTGGGGGCGACCGAGATGATGTTCGCTCTCACTCGCCTTGAATTTGCCAAAGGGCCGGGCAACGACAAGATGAAGTCGCCACTGACAGATAACCCGACGGCCGTCGCGAACCTTGCTGACACTCGACTGGCTATCTTCCTGGAGAGATTCAACGCACACATGGAGGACACGTATCTCAGATTTTGCGACCCAAAGATCCCGTAAGTTGAGCCCGCGTGCCCCCCTGGCGCGGGATTGGCCACAAGTATTTCTCTTGGTCTCCTAGTCCCGTGGTATCGAGTGCCGTACGATAGGAAACGTTGGTGACGAGTGGCTAACATCGATGGCGCCTTAGGCTTCACTATATTACTATCCTGCTGACTCGAGCGCTTGTGTGCAAATTCAAGATCATGTCGGGATTTTTCCGTGCGGCCGTCTCTTCCGGGTCTGCCACGCATCCCTCCGTACCTGTTAGATTGCCAACAGCCGAGAGTGACGCGATCTTCATCGAAGCGATCAAGATGATCGAATACGACGGTATGATATTCGCTCACGAGAGCCTCAAGGGGTTCCGCTGGTACATGATGATGCAGTTTCCGCTCCCCGCCTACGTCTGCCTCCTGAGCGGGCTGCGCGAGCGGACAACTGGCGAGCTCTGCGAGCACGCCTGGGACGCCATATGCGAGCACCACGAGCGCCGGAAACTGCTGAGCCACCTGCGCACGCCGCTACACATCGCCTTCGCCCCGCTGTTCGTCAAAGCCTGGGACGCCCGCGAGGCTGCCGAGGCCCAGCTCGGTCGCACCATCGCCCCGCCGAAGCTCATCACTCTCCTACGGCAGATGATCGCGCGCGCCCCCAAGAGGACCAAGAAATCGCCGGTGCCGGACTACCTGGGCGCCCAAGCCACCACCGTCCCCGTAGGGCCCGACGGCTACGTCCCGACCGCGACGGCAGGCCCCGCGTTGATACCACTGTCGCATCCGCAGGCACAGCAGCCCGGCCCCGAAGTGCCGCCGCCCGCCACGGCGTCGCTCTATGCCCACGGTCAAGACCTGTTCGGTGGCATGCCACGGCAGTTCATGACGGGCCCCTCGTTCTCCGAGCTCAACTTCGGTGGCGAGATGGACTGGAACTACCTGCTGCAGGAGTACAGCGGCTTCATGTCCGCGCCACCGCAAGAGTTCCACTTCGCATCACAACATCAACACCAACATCAACAGCATCAAGAGGTCTCTACTGCTGCTGCTGCTAATACTAGCGCCGCCGCGGTGGCACAGGATCCGGATCATCACCTCCCTCATCATTCCCATCAACACCAGTCGGCTCTGTGGTAAGAGATGGTGTAATAAGAGAAAAGCAGAAAGAAAGAAAAAACGAAAAAAAAACTACCCAGTCGGTCAATCCTGTAACTTTCTACTTGTGAAGTATATACCCTCGTGCCTGTTTAGCTGCGTATAGGATGTCTTTTATTTTGATTTATATAATGCCATTTGCTATTTTTGACGTCTTACGTTCTACAAAGTCTGTCTGTTGTTATGGTGAAACCTGAGGTCTGGGCCGAACTCTTAACATGTTACTTAATGCTTCGCTCCGTATAAAAGCGAGGTAGGTAGGCGTCTTGGGTCTGTTGTCGCTTGTTGTTGTTCTTCTGAGAAAAGGCATCCTATTGGTAGAGGGTGTGCGTATGCCTTAGCAGCTGCTCGACTGGGTAGTTATACAGGGTCAACGTGCATACGCATGGGAAGCCGTGGAATGTGCTGATACGTCTATGCAAGGAGGTTTCAGGTCCTAGGTCCCTGGGATAGTTCTTCATCTAACTTGAATAATTACACTCATCCTCGCCCTAAGCACCCTTTTACAGCACAATCTTCCGATTTTCACAGCCTCCCCAGTCGTAGCTAGCCATTCCTTACCTGCCTGTCTACCTCCTCGGCTTTATTACTATCGGAATACGCGCGGTACCAGGCATTCAAAGTGCTCAGCATAACTGTGGCTTACTGCAACAGTGGTAAATGATGGATACCTTCTTCTATTATGGGGATTCAGCTGCACACAGAACGGAGGTACACTTACGGTGATTCAGGATATGTAATAATAGTTTAGTGGTGGAAGTAGTGTGTTCATTTTCATCCCTCTTCCCTTGCGAGCTTCTAGCAGCAAGCAACCATTTGTATGTGTACATGCATGAAACGAATGCGAGACAACTCCGACCGTCCTGTGCTTGGTTGAAGCCACTACCACCAAAGTACAAATTCTCGCCGGACTCCTCCTCTGTCCCCTAAAGTCAATCCCAGCAATTCCAGGCCTCGTAAATAAGCCACTGCAAAGTCTGTTCTCCCCTGTATCCAAGCACCCAGATCCTAGTCCTCCCAGTCAGCCCTCCTAGTTATGTTTCGTGTGTTGCCTTGCCGCCTTATTCGCCTGGTGTGTTGTATGTGTTGTGTGCCTTGTGTGGTGTTGTTATAATAGTGGTGGCAGTCTCAATTGTGATAAGTGTCCCGAGTCGCCAGGTGTGGTATGTGTCTTATCTGGTCTGGCATTATGTGTGTGTATGTGGTGTATGTTTTGAACTGTGTGTTTGTTCTGTTGGCTAATGGCAACGACAAGGGAGCGGGCCTTGGGGGCAAGCAGAAGGAAGGTGGCAATGCTGAACAGCAAGTCAGTCAGCAATGAAGTAAACTCAAACGGATCGGAGAGGATCTACAACAAACCTTGACAATGTCCAAACATCACGGGATTCCCAATCCCAAATCGCGTCCCCAAATAATCGAACAACCAGATGGAAACAGACAGAGACAGGTAAACCCCCACCGCCGTCGTTTCCAGGCCGCGAACTCACCCCAGCGAGAGTTTTCCGTGGAAAGAGGGCAAGCATTGCAAGCTCCAAATCCCTTCGCTATGCAAAATGCAGTGCTTCCCAAAGGCGGCACGCTTGACTTACTAGGGGGAGATGGAGCCGCGCGCGACCGTAAGCAGAGCCATTGGTGCAGCCACACACAGGCTGTGATGACGCTGGAGTGCTGGACGCTAGCTAGCCTTTCCGGTACTTCCCCGCGCCAGGGATCCGGGTCGTACTCGGAAGGGCAAGGGATGTCTGTCTCTGTCTGCTTGCCTGGGGTATGTAGTAGATGTAGTAGATTATCGAAGCAGTGATAGGTCGGTGGCATGGGGTGGAGGGCGTCTGTGTATGTGTGTATATAGTTGAGCAAGTGTAGCTGGAGGTGGAAGGATGTCAACTATCTAACTAAGGTGGAAAATAAGATCAAGTTGGGCGGATGGAGAATAGTACTTACCTGAAAGCTAGATGCCAACTAAGTCGAGTGTCAAGTCATGCTTGGTGGCTGGACTGAGTATGGGTGTATACGTCAACGTTCGAAAACGAACATGATGTGGTAAAGAAATTAGAGGAAAGTCGAGTTTGTTTACCTGTTGACAAGTCTTTTGGGTCGTGTGTTATTTGTTGCTCTGGACAACGGGCCAAAACACACGACTGTAAGGCGAAAAGTAAACATCAGATGCGGAGGGGAAGAAATTGGTAGAACACGAAATCAATGGGTGCTTACCTGAGAATTTGGCAAGTTTTATTTTGCGCTGACTAAATAATGTGCCGACATGTCAAATTATCCTGAAGCTGAATAGGGTGCGAGCGTCAGATAGGAGAGAAATACAGGTAGGAAGCTGGAACTAGATTAGGCGGAAGCCAATGCTAAAGGGAAGGTGAGATGGAAGAAGTAAGTGTACTTGACATACCTCAAGTGGCAGACATATGAGATGGCTGATGGTGCTCTGATGAGTGTGTGTTGTTCTGTAGAGATGAGCACGGATCAAGGCGGATTGGGGGACAAACAGTGGAAAGTGTGAAGAGATGAATGTCATCGTGGATGATGATTGATGATCAATGTCGAAGATCAAGGCTAATGTTGTGTAGAAGAGGGCCAGACAAGAACACAAATGAAGTTTCTGGGAGTGGGAGGATGTTGGAATTTTGCAGGAGGAAAAACTGTTTAAATATTCGAATCCTAGGGGGTGATGCTGGCGCACAATCAGCCAAGACCTGGATCTGGGGTTAAACCCGAGTTGGATGGGCTGGAAAGCTGCCGATTGGGTTTCCCCGGATTCTCCAGATCTGACAGCCCGCAGAGCCGCACCAGACCAAAACAAGAGGGGACTCGGACGGATCGCCCCGCATCACTAGCCCGAGTACTTAGATACCGTATTATCTCTCGAAATTCGCCAAAAGCTACCTTGTAGAACTAATGCAGGGTGTCTCATTTCTGTCCGCAACGCGATACTTTTTTCCAGCTTGCTGTAAACGGCCTTTAGTTAGACTGTAAATAAGCGAGTATGGGAAATTTGCCACCTGAAGAACATCTAGCGCTGTGTTAGCTTTTGACGAATTTCGAGAGAAAATACGGTGCATATCAGGTTTTTGCGTTATCCTGGCCTCAGGATTCTCAGACCGGTTAAGTAATAGGCTGCTATATCTTCACAATGACATCAGTTCTACAGAGGTACGCGATCAGCGCCATGACATACTTTACAATCTCGAGTTCTGCAGAGGGCGTTCCACCACTTTCGGAGAAACTCTAATGATCTCGAAGACCCGGCAACCTATTGACATTGTTTACTCTATGCCTAGTTAACCACCTTGCTTAGGATTTGATTTTACGTGGGGGGAGGAGTGTCTAGACTACATAGGTTCCCCTAAAACCTAATGGGGCTGTTTTGGTCATATCACCGTTGCCCTAGGCGGCCCCCTACCAATAAATTCCTTGAGCCAAACCACATATCCCGAGAAGCTAGAATTAGGAAATGCAAAACATGGCCAAAAATCCTGTGGCTTGGCGGTTCGAAGGTCTCGAGCCTCTCATCCTACGTCTTATATGACACGTATTACCTATAGCCCACATTCAGTGTGCTCAGGAGTTAGATGCAGAGCCCATAGTTCTTTAAAGATCCGAGTTCTTTCGCAGTGGTGACGCTAGCAGCCATTAGATTAAGCAAGACGTGTTCAGTGTATTTCTTCCTTCCTTCCTTCCTTGCATGATGCGTCATCGACAAATGTGAGCTTGGTGACTCTGACTACATAATGATAGGTCTTCGTGCTCCTTGATTTAACCAGCGCGCCTCACTTGCCACTTCGAAGCGTAAAACAAAGCCCTTTGAACGACGGGGCGAGCACCATCTGTGACCGACTGCGAACTCTGGACTCCAAATTCCTCGAGTGGATAATCTCATTCCTCTGCGGTCCGGCTCTCCTCGCTCTGGGCAAGTCTAACGAACAGCGATTGTGGACGTCTTATTCCGACCAACTACGAGGTTCTTCAGCAGAGGAGAAAGTTGAAAATTCATAGTCAAGGAGAAGATATACTTGTTGGGCCGTATTGCTACGTTGAAATGTGAAGCGGCAGCTGGTTGATTAGAACGGTTTCCCAGGGGAATACCGACGGCGATGAAGGTCTCCATATTTGGAAGATCATAGTGGCCCATGATCACAAGGCCTCGGGAGGTAAAAAGACAAGTGTTACAGAGGCCGGGTACCTCTCCATCTAGGCTACCAGACCATCCCTCTATATTACCATCTTGGCAATGACGAAAGCTGTACATCCCACAAGAACGCCCTATGCGGTTTAAAGTCATTGTTAACAATTATGATCTATAACTTAGTCACCCGG
The DNA here is from genome assembly GCA_004155925.1 of Monosporascus sp. MG133. Classification (NCBI taxonomy): domain Eukaryota; kingdom Fungi; phylum Ascomycota; class Sordariomycetes; order Xylariales; genus Monosporascus; species Monosporascus sp. MG133. The sequence goes on from QJNX01000242.1 coordinate 61,192, forward strand.
AGAGGCCTTCATCAGCTTAGGGATAGGCTCCCGGCCACCGCCTTTAAGGGGAGTCGTACTAAGACGATTGAGATGGTGTTGAGCTTAGCTTTGAAGAAGCATGAAGTAAAGCTGGCCCATTTCCTTGATTTCCATAGTTCAGCGATACTAGGATACATCGCAGGTATCACGACGTTCCCTTGTCAAACCATATGCAATTTATATACAGCTGTTGGGATTATACTTCGGACTTTCAAGCATTATCCACAGGCGAGGCGCTGTTCTCAAGCCATACAGAATTGTCATAGTGAAATTACACATAGAGATGAAACAGACAGCCAAGGCTTGAATGATTATATCGGGATTTAAAGAGAGAGGTCCGTACCGAAAATATAATTCTCATGCTGGCGGTTTCAATGGAGTTCTGCTCTATTAAGGCAACCCATATTCTTGGAATAAAGAGACAGCGTTGTCCGTTCAACTTCTTGTCATCAATTATGGCCGGATTGCGAATAACTTAGCAGAATCCAAGACTACGAATGTTCGGGGTAACCGCCTGGGAAATACGCCACACATAGGGGGCGCGTTCATTAGGAGAAGGTGGGCTCATGCAAGTTCCATTTCCAGTCGTTTGCTTCTTCCATGTACACGGGGCAAACGTGCATAGATGAGTCTAATGGCCATAGCTGGTCGTGCTTCTGACCGGAGCAACAATGAATACATTGTTACCTGACTGAAATCTTCAATCCGATGTGGTGTAAGGGTTTAGCATGATGGACTCTCACTCCATTGATCAGGGTTCGAGTCCCTGCATCGGAGATACTTTTTTTCTTTTTCCTTCTCCTTTTTTTTTCTCTCCTTGTCCTCTGACCTGTTTGTAGTCACTGTAAACAAGGCAATACCTGCGTGGCCCAATCCCGTGTACTCGATATGCCTGGTAATTGCTGCATTAAGTGACAAACATGAGGGTTATGTGATGAAGTAAAAGCCAACATTTTGTCAGATTTCGGTGCAACAGCGTGAAAGGCTGGAAGAAGTAGCAGTCTCGCAGGTAGGTAGCAGTATATTAGACCAGTAATGCCTGCTCCTTTTCCAATATGCAGGAGGAAAAGAGCCCTATATATACACCTAACACCCCTGTATAGCCCCTGTACAAAAGATTCCACCTTGGCACGTGACACATTTTTCCCCTGTTGATTTGGCCAATATCCGTATGAAAGCGGCTAGAAACAGCATTTCTAGATTGTGCACCGAGGCCCGTCTACGCTACTTCGGATCTACAGATACCACCCCAAAATTTACTGTAATATACTGGAACTATCTCTGGTTTTCGGAGACGACGCTTTCAACCGAGCAACACTATATCTATGACTCTATGATAGAGCTTGACGCCCATACTACCTACTTCAACATACCTTATCTGTCGGCAACGTTCACTTTTGGGGGCCAATCTTTTAGTAAGGAATCCCCCGAGTCTCCATTATATTGCTGGTTAAGTTACACTCTCAACTCTCCAATCCGAATGCGGACCTACTTGGATTACCATCTTCTTCCGCCTTGGATCTAATTACGGCTAATACTGGAGTAACAGGTTGTCCATGTCTTCAATAATCCAAATGGCATCTGGCCTCGGCTAGGACTGCCAAGATATAGTGTACAATTTAGCGAGACCCTCTCCCCAGGTGACATGGAGTGGCCTTATGGGCAGCGCGGTCCGTTAATAGTAGGTGATGAACAGAAGAGAGATAGGTCTAACGGAGACTGCATCGCGAGCGGTTAGATTATCATTATTAACATATATCATTACAGAATCCGGAGCCTGAGGCCACTCCTAGCATCATCCTTATTACATTACTATCCGTAAGATATTGGATCCATCATTGGTCGAATTCACCAGCGTGCAGGATGTCCCTCGGATGGCCGTTCATCTCCTCCCAGACCGCTCTCGGGTCGAGCTCGAGATCTCTCGTTTCCACTGAATCACCGTTGGCAGCAAGCTCCTCGGCAGCATCTTCACGCGCGATTTGCACTGCGACTGGATTAGCAAATATCACAACCATCGAATGGTGCATGGAACACCTACCGTGCAGGTAGACCGCTGTCCTCTTCCCGGAGAAGAGCGCATGAGGAATATTCGTGACGTTATCCGAGTTGGCATCACCGATGGCGTAGACGCCTGGGATGTTGGTTACCAGTCCCCTTGTCGGGTCGACCGCGAGACGGTCACCCCACAGCTCCACGCCCAGCTCTTCTCCGATGCTGGATGCCTGCGTGTTGGGGAAGCTGGCGAAGAAGGCGGCCCTCTCCACCGACTCGCCGTCGGGGAAGTCCACCCTGAACAGGTCCTCCTCGGGATACGTCGGCAGGCTCGGGTCTGCACCGGTGTCGCCGCCGTCCTTGAGCCGCGTGATGGAGGAGATGGTGCGGTTCTCCAGCGTCACGTTGTGAATCTCCAGGAACTCCTCCCAGTCCGGGAAGCTCTCCTCCGTGGCTGCGCGGGCCTCGGGCGTGTCGGTCCCGTTGACGAAGGCGACGAGGTCCGTGTTCAGCGTCAGGATCTCCCGGACCATGCCGGGGGCGTCCTCCAAACTGCCGAGGAGACCGAGTGTTTGGTCTGCGTGCTCGTGTCCGTCGCACCAGGGGCACCAGTAGATTCCTTTCCCCCAATTTTCCTCTACGCCCGGCGTCCCCGGGAGCAAATCTCGCAGTCCGGTCGCGAGTACAATCTTGCGCGCCTGCACCTGCTCCTCCTCGCCCGTTTCGCCGGTCTTCGTGACGGTGAACAGGGTATTGTTTCTCAGCGACTCAATTCTAGTCACTGTTCCGTTGATCATCGATACGGTTTCGTAATGAGAGAGCTGTTCACGGGCTGCCCAGCGGTAGTATGCAGGTGTGACTCCTATGATACGTCAGCATATGGATATAATTCGACCGCACACAATGCCCGGCCCACCATCAAAGCCGATGAGATCGTGCATATGCCTTGTTGGGCCGTTGCGATATTCTCCCGAGTCAATCAAAAGGACATTTCTCCGCACACGGGCGAGTCCACTCAGCGCGCTCAGTCCTGACGGGCCTCCTCCGACGATCACGGCGTCATACGGCGCGGGTTCTTGACGAGCGATGGCTGTGGCCCCTGCGAGGGACAGCAGAGGAAAGCATGCTATGGTACGGAGGTTCCCCATATTGGCTGACTCGGCCCGATTCACCTAGGTGGCTGGTGATGGTGTTTGGTTCTCGTAGGAAAAGTAGCAGAGGACGCGCGGGTTTTATAGACGGGTCTGTACAAGCAGTGGCTCGGGAGGCAAGGGATCGGATGCCACGCCCTGAGGATCGCTGTTCAACCTTCCAAAGCAAGAAAGCTTGGCGAAGCACGACATGTCGCCCCTACCATCTTGCCATCCAGATTCGTCGATTTCTAGAGTGGTAATGCGAGGACACCGGTCGTCCCGCATAAGAGCGTCAGGTGCGCCTAGAAGTCAATCACTGCTAAGAGCCAAGTATCAGATGGGAAACAGTGCTGGTCCAGCTCGATCGGCGTTCGCTTTCCCAGAACGGGCCGCTTGGTGGGATGGGTGCAGCTCCGTTGCGTAAGAAATATTGAGATGTAATCCAGGAAAAGTAAGGTGCGACGAAACACGGCTCGGTTGACGAGATCATTGCGGCGCGTTATTCAGTCTAATACAATGTGAACCGGTCATTGGACTGTATAATTTGAGCATGATCGAGCTGATGAGTTCTTGCTGCTTCTGGTCGATCAACTGCCATATTGAGGTCAATATTACCGCCCTCGGCCATATTATCAGGCGTCTATTGAAAGGATGTGCCCCGCACCGCGAAATGCAGTTGGTGACGAATCTTCTTACCATCCAATTCCGGCAAGTAGGATGCCTGACCGAATTATAGCTGCAAATCACACAATAGTTTCTTAGTAGTGTAAACTTTGTGTGGAAATTTACCTTGTCGATACGGAACATAGAAATACCACTCAAGATGTGTTTAGGACTCGTCTTTCTTGCGTCGGTGCTCTCTGAGAATTGCGCAGCGATAGCCCCTTCGGGGGCTTCGTCGCAGTATCTGCACCTGACCGCTCTTGTGCCAGATCATGACGGCAGAGCAGCCTTTTCAGTGCTGGGGAATGGCTTCCCCGTTCTCGAGATATCCCACGATCGGCCAGGCCATTCGCGACTAGGCGACGTCTCCAATGTCTCCTATGCCGTGCTACCTGCGCGATCGAATGAGGGACTCCACAAGCCACCGCATCAGATGTCGTCTCGTTAAACTATGGAACCCAAATGGTTCAAGGAGCTAGTAGCCAAGTTAGGTTCTTCGTGCTCTTGTCAGGCCTCGCAAACGTTACCTTACCGGAAGAAAGAGACGACTTATGGATTAAGGCCGGGTTCAACGGATTCATGATCGCGGCTGACAATGTTGGCGATGGCCATTTCACCGAGTACCCATCGGATGAGCAGTCCATTGCGTTACAGACTCCATTCGCGAATGGAGTCTTGCCAGCACACCGTGTTATCAAGATTGGGGTTTGTGAACAGCAAGCATTCACCAGTGACGGAGAACAGGAGCCCTGGATAAGGGGGCAGCAATTTCTCAGTAAGGTGTTCCGGAAACTAACTAGGCCTTTAACGTAGGGCAGATACTATCTACATGGGAATACCGATATCTGGGTCCAGAGTTGTATGACATGCGTTATAGCAAGTATTAAAACCCTTTTTATGGACCTAGGATGATTCAAACGCTACTTATACGTTGGTTTTACGAAGGGCTATTCACCTATACTTACTAGTTTCTTGCCGAGAACACTTAAGCAATGGAGATCCCTATCTCCGAACCGAGACAGACTATCCAACACATACACAAAACTAGATGCCGACGCCTTATATAGTATGTCGTGGTGCGGCTGGCCTTTGCAGCTGAACGTGGACCCACAACAGCTGCACCACTGCCCATCTGTACTTAAATAGATAACGATGAGGAAATGATCGTCCTTTCATAATTCACGTGTAATTGGCCTTTGAAATACACGACATCTGAATATATGAGCATCATGGTGCATACTGACAGCTGGAGCACCCCTGTGTTCCGCTATGCCAGTCTGAGTTCAAAACCACGCAGGTTCCGACTAGTTAAGCTTCTCCCACCAGTTCGGTCGTGCTTCCCGCCATTTTGGGAGACTGTGCGCGTTCAAATAATAGAAGAGAGTCTAGACGATCTCCATCGCTTCAGTGCACTGTCCTACACCTGGGGCAATGTCGGGCGAGGACCGCCCAATAGGAAGGTCATCGTTGAAACATCCGAAGGCCAACGAGACCTGAGGATCTATGAGCCGCTTGAAACAGCACTGCTTAGCCTGGTCAAGGGCGAGGCAGCAGAGCTTCCGCTCTTCATCGATCAGATATGCATAAACCAGGCCGACGACGACGAGAAGGCGAGCCAGGTGAAGTTGATGGGCGACATCTACACCAAGTGCGAGCGCGTCATCGTCTGGCTGGGGCCCAGGACGCGGCACTCGGACGAGTATTTCGCTTTCACCTCGGATATATGCAGCGAGGGCGTCCTAAGCCGTGTCATGGGCCCGAACGTCGGCCACTTCCGGGAGGTCTTCGACGCGGTCGTGGATTCGACCGTCGATGTCGGTGGTGTTGTACGCGAGGATCGGGATGATATCCTGCGGCTCGTCCGGCTTTACGGCCATCATTATCCGATTCGCGGCGCCGTTGACGTGCTCGGGCGCCCTTGGTTCAACCGCCTCTGGGTTATTCAGGAGGTCTGCCTTGCGCCACAGGTTGTGTTCACCTGCGGTAGTTACTCGCTGTGCTTTGACTGTTTCCGCGCTGGCATACTTTTTTATACCATTTGGAATAAGGTAAGTGGGGAGTCTCTTGTTCTTAGTCCTGAGGTCCCTCGTAACCTAGCGCCCGTGAGCTGACGCCCTCGCAGTATGTTTGCATCCCTTTTTGAGCGCTATCTTCACCAACTCTCCTTGCTCGAATACGGAGAAGCTCGGGTATATTGAGCCGAGGCTTACGTGAAGAAACGTTAACCTTTGTTAGCTATTGGCTCCACAACTTGAATCCATCAATATCCAAAAAGGAGATGCATCTACGGAACCGTATCTTCACTCTCAACCAGCCATTCCTCCGTATCTTCCAGCAACGCAAGGCCATCCACCAACAGTCATCATTCATGTCGCTTTATGATCTAGTCATCAAGTATAGCGTCAACGAAGACGGGATCAAGGTAGGTGCCAAACTGTCAGAAGACCGAATCTTCGGTCTTTTGGGTCTGGCCAGAGCCGATGAGATCAAGGATGACACGGATGTGGACTACAACAATCTCAGAAACGCGTACACGAGGTTCGCGGCCTTAGCCGCCAGGCAAAACCTAGATGTTCTCTTGTTCTCCCAGAAGTCTGACTTAGACGGCGACCTACCATCTTGGGTCCCCGACTGGTCTATGTCTTGTCTAAGGACGCCATACGGGTACTCGAATTTGACGACGCCGGTTTTCTCCGCGGGTGGAAGCACCATTAGTCAACCGCCCATTGTCGACGTAGCACTGGGTAGGCTGACTGTTCAGGGGTTTTCCGTCGACCGAGTAAATCGAGTGGGGGTACACGGAATCCAGCGAGGTGCGACGAATAATTCTATACAGCAGATAGATTACTCTTCAGTCGTAAGGTTCTTAGACGAAATCAACGAATTCTTGGAGTTAACACGGAAGACAGAAGGGTCTCTCTTTCGAGGTGCATCCGACCGGCAGCTCCGCGATGAAGCTGCTATCCGCCTAACAGACGGTGGCTTGTCGACCACACAGTTCCGGAATACTTTCGACCCTACTACCGCGCAAGAAATATCGGAGAAGATCCACCGCCATGTCTACCATCTGGGTCAGATGGAGATCAATGCCGAGCTCAAACGACAGTCATACAGCATCACCCGTATCATCCGGACGGTCGGGATTGTGCCATGGTACTGGGTTCCAGCCAGCGAAGTCGACGTCCTGCGATTGTGCGCCACGGACCCCATCAGAGCGGCGCGGAAGTGGGTTGAGGGCGCGTGCGACTTCGTAACCGACATGGTAGGTGTCATTCGCGCTTCCTCGGCCGTGCAGTTGACGGCTTGGTTCCTACACATGAAGCGGCGATACTACAACAGCGTCGACCTCGCCATGGTCAATCGCGAGGAGGTCTTCAGGCGCGTTGGGCTCGACGGCGGGCTTTTGGGTACGCGTGAATGGGAGCTCTACACGAGCAATCTGTACAGGACCGTTGGAAGGAGGCTATTCTTGACGGAACGGGGTTACGTGGGGCTGGGTCCAGAGCAAATGGAGAGGGGAGATGCCGTTGTTGTGCTACTTGGGAGCAGTGTGCCACATATTCTGAGACCGGACGTAGAAACCGATGCCGTGGCGGGATCTTCACAGACGAACGTGGGTCACGAAGGTAAGGTATCGAGCGTAGAACCACGATGGTCGTACGTGGGCGAGGCCTATTGTGACGGCATTATGGATGGTGAGCTTTTGAGAGAAAAAGGACGGCTCGACTGTGTTCAATTCCATATCTTCTGATACCAGGTTGGATATGTATATCATAGGGCGGATGACAGCGACGCTTGATTAGAAAATCGAGATTGCACATGCCATGCAAGGGTCTCCATATCATCCCATCCCACCTGCCGGTATCACCATCGCCGTATGGTATAAGAAGGTCGCTTGGGTGACGCCTATAATCTTATTTATACAAGAATAAGGCGTTCCAAAGTTGAAGCCTCGAACTCACTCCATCATTACCTATCAAACACTCGTCGGTACATACGTGCTTAGAGGCCGACGTTACAGCGACTCCTTATCCTCAGTAATGGTAGCCAAGAGAGCACATGCTGGTTGAAAGTTATAGTGAGCATTTCACCATGATATCCCTATATACCATTTGCCACCCCCCCCCCCCCCCCCCCCGGGTCCGCTATGCAGTGTCTGAGTAGAGTAGGAGAGCTTACACTTCAGAGAAAAGGCTAGAGTGCCACAGTATTATGGTTGCACTAGTGCTGTATCACGAAGTCTGCTTCTGCTATCGCCGATTCAGAGCGTACCCAGTGCCAAGCGTCCCTCTTTACCCAGCTCGCAGAAAGGCTGTGATGTGAATGGCCTGCTCAACGATCACGGGCTGCCCGTGAGACGGATCTTCTATGCCGAGAAAGGAGCTCGGCAGCCGCCCCCGAGATACACAGAGCACAACAGCTCTTGTGGTGGACTTGATTGATGCGGCTGACTCTCGGCACCAACTACCCGGTCGAACCCCTCTTCCAAGAGCGCAACAGGAGATGGCCATGAGACATTTTCGGCCGGCTTGGTGCAACCTTTGTGTCCCTCCTAGCTTTCCGAGTCTGTAAGTCCAATTGTCATTCTTGGCGATCGCTTTCCAGAAATTACCAAACGGAATCGCTCAGATAATTGAAATGCCTGAGTGCCCTTTGATGTACGCCAGTTGGTCAAAACTGCTGAGCAAGTATCGTCGCTCACTAGTGATCTGGCTTGCGCTAGGGTATTGATGCAGCATACTATACGGCTACTATAAGAGAAAAAGAGGCACCATGAGTTAACAGGCTCAACGGAGGGCATCGTCGCCGGTTGACGCGAGAGAAATGACCCAGATGTGAAGACGGATGTCGCGTGCCGTTCTCTTGGCATTGGACCCTTTGACTACGTGTCACGAGCGAACAACTCGGAGCGGGTGTACAGGGTCCACAGGGGAGCCGTCGGATCCGCCCAAGACGATCTGCCCAGCTGTGAGACCCTCACGAAAGTTTCACCATACGAGAAGTAATCGTTTCCCGGAACGAGGCCAGACCAACGACACTGTGTCATTTGCGGAGCCTCGAACTAAATATGGGGTTCTTGGATAGCCCACATCGGCGGTGTGGGACGACGAAAAAGAATAGCATTGCCGCAATTAAGCGGTCTACACGGAGCTGCCGAAGCCGCCATCTATCATGATCTTTGGGTATACTCGAGGAGGGGCTGAGAGGACACCTTCACCCACCTAAGGTTGTAATTGCGGGTATAAACATACAATCGGCATTGGCGATCTGCAAGGATTCGGCTGGGACCAGGGCCACCGCTCCGCGTTGATACAATAATGAGGCAACCGGTCCAGCCTTAAGCTTCACCGAGGAGTATGGAGCACAGCATCCATGTGGGAAGACAACATTCTCCCCGCACGAGATGGAAACATTCCATGAGGGGCTCGAGATGACGACCCGCTCCGGTCGAGGTTCTTAAAGTCGATGTCGGGCACCGTCGTCGTCGGGGACCAAAAGCCCAGAGAGCCCAGACAAAGGATCCCTCCGGAAACACGAAAGTTCAGCTTCGCCAGAAAGAAACCCAGCTTCTCAATACACAATGTCGTTCCACAGTTCCGCCCAAGACATCACCGTTGATGGCCACATCCTCAAGGCCCAGCTCCGCAACGAGGACGGGGACAACGTCGGGGCCGAGATCAACCTGGACGACTACATCGGTAACAACGACGGTACGTCCTCACGTCTCCCTCCCAATCTGTGAATCCGTCGTCTCCGAGCATAGTTAGCTGACATATCTCTTCCCGCAGGTCGCTTCGAATGGGGCGGAAACGGTACGCTGCTAATTGCAACACCCGACATCCCAGCATACCGAGCGGTCTTTTTATCTGACATGGCCTATATTGCAGGATTCTCCCAGACTGCCGAGAACATACACTTCTCCATCGAGGGCGGCGACAACGTTCCCATCCTCCGCGCCCGCCTCCAGAACCTCGAAGGGGAATACGTCGACGCCGACCTCAACCTCGCCGAGAGGTTCAGCAACGAGAACGGTCGCTTCATCTTCAGTAAGTGGGGGCCTAAATCTTCTTACCCCGGTGATGCGCTGCTATAATCTTCTACTGCGCTGCCCACTTCGAGGTTACTGGTCGTGCCCCGAGGACCTGGATCGCGTCTTCTTCCCTACCTTTCCAGCATGCCAGTCGCATTCCTTTTCCGTTTGATAGTGGGTAGCTACGAGATATGCTGACAGCGAGTCGCAGCGTAACCTGTCTCCAAGACTGGGGGGCTTCTGGGGGGCTTCTCTGCTTTTATAGCCACATTGTCAACTCCTACACGACTGCCTAGAACGGCACCTCCGGACTGCGAGCCGTACATGTAAAGGTTCGGCATGGGTAGCGTTAGGGTTATGATTAATAGAAAGTATGTCAAATCACACAAGTAAGGAGACTATGCTAGCCAGTGAAGGTAGCCAAGTGGCACAACGAAAGTAGTCGCAAGGATAGGTAAGCCATCAACCTAGGACCCTTGAAAGAAAGAGAAATGCATAAAAAGGGGCAACTTTAGAATGGTAAGCTACGTATTTGCTCTTGGCTCATTGATGTTGTTAAGCTTGTTCTAGGCTAGGTCAGCCAGTAATCCGGGGTGATAATAAACTCCAGGGACTTATAAGCCGGTTACTTCTATCAATTCTTTTTTTCTCATCCCGTCCATATTAACCCCTGCTGAAATGATCATTGTTCGAAGTTGTCCGAACCAAGAAAGCCAATGGTGACAGGATTTGCTCTCAAAGTTTCGAAACGTCGCCGCATTGAATCACTCGCAATTAAATGTAGTATTGAGGGGCCCGACCTTGAATATGATGGTTTGTAATTAGAGGCTGGGATAATCTATGAAATCGATCATTTTGCCCCTTTCGTTCAGAATATAGAGAACGGATAAAGAGTGATCGTATTACTCGGTAGCATGTTATCCAAAGATTTCATTATCTCTAAGATTCCAAGAAGGAGTGTTAGCAAATACGAAATACCATACCAGGTGGTGTTGCTGGCTGACGGTTAAAGGTGGCTTCCCATGATCATCTTCAGGCTGAGACTCCGTACTTGGCACCTGTTTGATCCTGCGGCCCTGTGTACGGCAGTGTCATGTTCGGAGCAGTGGCCCTGGGGTTAACGCAATACACCAGGCTCTCAACTCCTTGTCGTTTCCCCATGCATCTAAGGGGCCATTGTGGGTGGGCACTTCGCTCCCGGTATCGAGTCTACTTCCTTCAATCAGATGGAGGAATGCCGTGGACAAGCACATTTTCTGGCACTTAACTGTCGCAAACTACGACCCGCAGCGCCTTAATTCAGCGCAGTATCCTCCGAGTATTCCTGTAATACCTCGGGGCCCACGCATCTGATGAGCTGAGCCATACGGACCCCCAGGAGTGACACTCCCCAAGTGCGTAAATTTCCAGGGCTGCAACATCGGGAGATACGACTGGTCAAGGCGCCCCCTTGAGCCTTTCCACCCTTATCACCCAGCCCGACTTGAACCATCTAACTAGTGATGTGCTTTCTGCAAACACATAACTGGCTGACACCTGGACGGCTGACGGCGGGAAGTGGGCGGACTGGCAGGGCAAGGCCATCAAGAGCAGCGAACTTTGTTTGTTGCCTTCACGTGGTCGGACTGCTAGCTAGGTCCGGCGTGGGCGTCAACCCATATCGCGGAAAGTACCCGGTTTGACGACGAGGCGGGTGGGCTAGTGAATTGAGAGGTGAGATCCCGGACAAGCCATCCGGCTGGCGATTGAGTTCCTTGGTTCTCTGTTTTGCACTTGGTTGTCCCTTGGACCCGCGTCGACTAATTTTCCGCCGAATCAGGGTGCGAGGTGAGATTCTGTCATATTGCTCTTGGTCATGTGACGACGATCAGGGTCACTGGTACCTCCGAGGGCTTGATGCCTTACTTCTTTCACTATAAAGTATATCTGACCGACTTCCATAAGTCAGAGGAGCCGTATGTTTCCTCGTCGATGGTGCTGAATAGCATATCACGCCAGTCCGGTCCTTGTTACTTCTCCTCATCTCCACCAACAGAAAAGAGGCATATCACGGTCATTATATTATATAAGCATTAAGACAAAAACGCTTCCACGGCACACACTACTCGAAAAACACGCACTCAACCCAGCCGACCCAGGTGCTCATCCAGCGAGGACGGCGCCCCCCAGCTGCAGCCCGGCATGTACGCAGCGCTCCCAGGCGCGTAATTGAACCCGTCCGCCACGAAGTGCGGATCGCTCGGCCCTTCATCGTACGGTGGTAGCGTCTCGTCTGACGACGCATACTCTGGGGGGCACGACGAGACCGAGACGGGGCTCGGCGGCTCGGCGCCCGCGCCCGCGCGGGCGCGGGCGTAGATGTCGTAACGGTAGGTGCTCGCTAATGCCGGTAGCCGGCTCCGCGCGGCCGATGCTCCCGCTCTGCTGCGACGGCCCCCCTCGGCCGCCACCAGGTCGCCCACAACGCCGACCACCGCGCGGAACTGCGCGAGCTCCTGCTCCATCGTAGTGGATAGGTCGCTTCCGTCGCTTCCGTCGCTTCCATCGCTCTCGTCGCCTGAGTCGCCTGAGTCGCTGGAGGGGGGCGCATGGCGCTGCTCAGGCTTGTCTTCTTCTGTGGTAGGGGTTTCTATGTGCGGTTGATGGTGAGGGCGAGGCGGCTGGCGCGGCAGCGCCGCATCTTTCTCCTCGTCCCCGAGGCTGCCACCCCAGCGCTGCTGCCGCCACCGTTGCAAGCGTTCGTGGAGTCGTTGGACCAAACGCCGGACCATGGCCTTGAGGGCGGCCCGTCGCGTCGCTCGCTTCTCGCTGCATCTCCGGCGCCGGGCGTGGCACCTCTCGCGGGTCGAAGCGAAGCATCGTGTGTGTAGGGCGCTGATTACCAGACCTAGGACTACCACGCCGGCGAGGAGGCCGATCGCGAGTTTGGTATCGACGAGGCTGTGTTTATCCTGTCATGCGTTAGTGGATATCATGTAACGCGTGGTTCGACAACGTTACCAGTCCATCTGATGGTGCGGACCCAGCAAGGAACGCTTTCTCGCGGCCAGGAGTTGGCGGCGGTGGGGTTGAAAGACCAAAGTCATCACTAGGGGCTTGCAATGGATGCTCCTGTCTGTTGGTATCGAAAATCTCCTGGACAGAATTAGCATCATGACCACTGATCTCAAACGCCTTGTTAAGCTTACTGCGTCGAAGGTGGTGCCGGACACATGACTTTCTTGAGGTTCGTCTTGCTGCTCGTCCTCGGAAACATGAGTCACTCCGCCTTTCGAATGAGAGTCATGTAGAGGGTGATCAGGGAATGCTTGCTCTAAGGGTGAAATAAGCGTCTGTTTGTGACGTCCATGATGCCGTCGAAAAGAAACATCAGTCCCATATGTGTAGACTTTGTGAGCCACACCCTTGACGTTTTTCAAGAGAGACTTTGCGACGCATTTCAAGCCAGTACACTCTGCGAGAGTGCTTACGTCCCCGGTGGAGTCCCCGCGGAAGTCGAAGGTCTCGGATAAGTACTGCTCCTTGCGGGCGATCGCACGTTCGAGATCGAGCAGCCGTAGCTTCATCGACTCTAGTACATCAAGTTCCTCTTCAAGATCCACCGGCGTCGACCGATCTATAGAATCAACCGTATCGGAACCGGATTCGGGCACTCTAATCATGTACTGCGCCCCGTCCATCACTACCAACGACGTGATTGTGACTGGCGCAACCTGCCGGAACTGCACTGCGTATTCGTCATCCTGGACCTTGTCATCGACCGTGATGAGATTGAAGTTGAGAAGCTGTTCCTGATACCCATCATCTCGTTCGATGCAGGCGAATTTCCACTTAGCGACGACGTTGTTGCCGCGCTCGGTGATGATGGATCCGGAGCCGAGTCCACTTTCATCTTGATACAGTGCCTGCCCGTCAAGGGTAATGTTACCATACCCACAGGCCGCCTCAGACTCGAGGATATCGAATCGGAAGAGCTGCACACAGAGCTTAGCCGGGCCAGGATAGTTGAACTACGACGTCGGGATTACCAACGGTTTCCTGGGTTAATACATCGTCGACGACCAGAGCACGCGATGTATCTGTCAAGAGGAGAAGCGTTGTTAGGTTTCCAGTGATTGATCTCGGGCCCCAGAGCTTGGCAATGGGTGACTGAACCCACCCTGCTGCTGTGTGAAAGGACGGGCCGCTGCCAGCACGGGCGCCGCCAGCACGGGCGCCGCGAGGATTACGGCAGCCTTGAACAGGCCACACATGATGAGATTAGGCAACGACAAGCTGTCTGTGTAGCAAATAGAACAATAAGGTTGCTAATAGTAATCGATGAGGTAAGACAACGAAACTTTATCCCATGGGAGCGAGATCGATCTCGTGAAGAGGGGACACAAAAGCTGCTGCCTAAACCATAAGGGAAACCTGTCAGGAACTTAAACAAGCTGCACAGCCGAATCTCACTCTTACGCTCGGAAGCGCTCCGCGGCTCAGCCCCCGAGAGACCTCAGCGTGAGAGTACCCACTTAAGAACAAAATACCTAGCTAAATATGCGCAATACGCTTATCATCCATGACGTCTATCGAATACTCCTATGTAGTATGTTCTTCAAGGAAGATGAACTTCTCCGGAGATGAAGATTAAAGACTTCTGCGGCTGCTGGTCTAGTTTAGCTTACCTGGTACTCCGGGGTAACTATGATGACCAATGAGCATTGCTTAGCTGATGACTTATGCCGACGCAGCTCGGAGTTGTGTCGTCAATGTGGGTGCCTGAACGATGTCCAATTTGGTTCAGTTATTGGAGAATGACATTGTGGGGAAGCTCATACAAAGATTGAAGCTTATGCTAAAGCGTGCCGCGGCGATATATACCTCTTCCATGATGAAATGAAAGCTGTTATGAGCTGGAATATGCATTTGTAAGTTCCATATGACAATGTCTATTGGTGACTGGAACCTCTCTGGTGTTGAGCAAATGACATAGGAGTTGATCCGGAACCAATAAGCTGGCAAAAAAGCAATCTGTGGCTGGTGAGTCAGCCACTTCCCCATAATGTGGCTTGCCTGCCCCTCCAAAATCCCCAGCCCATGCTACGGAGCACAGCGGTTCAAGGTGAGCCCTTGGCCAGCAATGAACGAATGCTATTACGCATCTGAAGCTTCCTACAGTGCTAGCTACCTTGGGCGTATTGTTTGCACCAACTTAAAGACAAGCACCACATCGCCAACTTATTCCACTGACTGATATACTCCCTAGTTCGTATTCTTCCTCCGCAACATCATGGTAAGTGCTTCCTCTTCTAAACCAAGCAGGATCCCTGGCACTAATCCATAGAATCTCAGTTGCCTCTAGGCCTGCTGAACGCGGCCCAAGGCCACCCCATGCTGGTGGAGCTGAAGAACGGAGAAACACTCAACGGACACTTAATACAATGCGATACATGGATGAACCTTACGTTGAAGGAGGTTATTCAGACGAGTCCCGTACGCGCACGAATCGACTGCCCAGCTACGAGCCCGGTTGCTAACTCGGTCTCCAGGAAGCAGACAAGTTCGTTCGCTTGCCCGAGGTTTACGTCAAAGGAAACAACGTGAGTTCGGAGAACCCCTGGGGTAATAGCAGTTCACGGACGACTGATAGTGCGGTCTAGATCAAATACCTAAGAGTACCCGATGAGATCATCGATCTGGTGAAAGACCAACAGCAGAACCAGCAGGGCTCCTTCCGAGGCGGGCGCGGCGGCCATGGTCAAGGACGTGGCGACCACGGCGGAAGAGGAGGCGATAGAGGAGGACGTGGAGGACGCGGTCAAGGCAGAGGGAGAGGCCGGGGCCGTGGTGCTTGAGAGAGCCGCTGTTGCGAAGATGTTGCGCCAATTGGGACTTCAGAAGGAGGTTCAAAGCCGAACGACACGAGATCATCACGGCGAAGGGTCCTATCCCTACCAGTCATTGGATAGGGCTTATGCAAGGAAGCAGAAGACGTCAAAAGCTCCAGCAGATACCCAGCACTTTATTGTTAGTGCATGCGTGCCTTTCACTTAGGGCGAGAGAACTCGACCGAGTCACGCGAAAGAAGACTAATGATGTCGGACGAATAAGCATGTGTATTCTCGGCATTATTTTCCCTCTTGGAGGCCATATGCAGAAGTCATACAGCTCTTATTTATAAACAACTTCTGGAAAGTATCTTTGGCCCCCAGGTCGAGATGACGACCATGATGTCGGTATTGCCTGGCAGTGCTGTCGGCGCTGATTCAACCGTCCCGGCTTGATACATGTAGATAGAGAGATAAGCCGATAAGAGATACGAGGTACGAGGTACCGATAAGACAAAGAGTTGTACGAGGAACGAGGTACTGTGAATACGACGAATAAGCAAAAGCTCCAGTTTGTCCAAAGCCCATCAAAGTTGCGCATGCCGATCAAGGCAGTTATTTCTGCCTGCCAATTGCAAATGCCAGGGTCGCCCATTGTAATTGATGGACTCTGGCGATGTCTCTGTCCCTCAGCGGATGTTGCAACACTTTCGAGGGCATTCAATCCCGCGAGAAACCCTGCGCGAAAGTCAACCTTCACCCCACGTATCAGCATACAAGCTCGAGGTCTGCCCCCCCAATGGCAGAGAGCAATTCACACGCCGACGAAACGCGATGAGCATGGGACATCACCAAGCGATGACGGCTATGCCAAGGAGGCCGACAGAGCGCGCACGCAGTATATCAAGCGAGTTGCTAAACGGTCTCCCTGGGTGCCAGAACCGTTGTTCCATGGCCCGGACCTGTTAACCGAGCGGCTAGACGGGGTTCCCACCCGGACGATATACGAGGCCCTGAGGGAGCTCCAAATCATCGAGGATTCGTATGGCTCGGTCGTGCGGCTCGTGGAGTACCTAGTGAAAGAAAGAGGCGAGCAGCCTAATGAGCTTCTATACGAATGTCTTATTCGGGCTAATGTTGACCCAAAGCACGGCTCGGCCGAGGTTGCTCGTTCTCTTGTGAAGGAGATGATAGAGAAGGGAATACAGACATCGCCCAGGATCTACCAGGCCCTGTTGGAGGTCGGCTACACCCCCCCTACCGCGACCAAGATCAACGGGCAGACGCTGACATGACCCAAGGTTACCGCCGTCCATCCAGACTACATCCTGCGTTCTTCAGCGCTTCGTGATATGAAGAACCGATGGTATTCGCCGAACCCGGACGGCCTCACGAGCATAATTGTTGGACTTCTAAGAGATGGACAATACGAGCTTGCACTTGAGAAGTTGGAGGAGCTATACAAAAGCTCCGTCACTAATCCGCCGTGGCTATACAACATTTTTCTCTATATCTTTGGAGAACTGGGATTCCATGACGAATCGTTCCAAATTCTACAGCACCAGCTAAAGGTCTACGGCCCAAACCAGCTCATGATGACCTGGTCATTCCTGCTCGATGTTTATAGCAGGGATGCCTTCTATCCGGGCATCACATATATCTGGGAGCGTATGGTGACGCCCGGATTGCTCAACCCGCCTGACGGTACTGCAGTAAACGTTCTCAACACCGCGTCGAGGCATGGGAATGCCGCGTTAGTCACGAGCGTGATGCGGTTGCTTACGGACCGAGGCCGGCGGCTTGATCTGCATCACTACGAAGCGTTGATAGACGCCCATACCCTGCACCACGAGGTCCGCAAAGCGTTCACCGTGCTGTGCATCATGCGCAGGGCCGGCCTAGCGCCGGACTCGTCGAGCACACGATCCATCTACCGAATGCTCAGAGAGTCGCCGTCCGCGACCGATGAAGCGCTAACCGTCCTGCAGGAGCTGCGGCAGCAGTACCAGGTGCCGATCGCCGCGTTCAACGTCGTCCTCGAGGCGACGGTCCTCCACTACGGCTTCAAGAGGGCCTTCGACCTCTACCGCGCCGTGCGCCGCATCTGCGCCGACGACGGGCCCGACCTCAGGACGTTCCACATCCTGCTCCGGCGCTGCGCGCTGCGCAAATCGATGAACTTCCTACTCGACGAGATGCAGACCTTTGGGGTGCGCCCCGACCGCGAGGCCTACGACCAGCTCATCCGCATCTGCGCTCTGCAGGACGACTACGAGCCCGCCTTCAAGTACCTCGAGAGGATGACGCGGTCGAGCGTCGGCGAGACGGCGGCGGCCGGCGAGGGCTGGTGGATGAGCAGGACCTCGGCGCTCGCCCTCGCCAGGCGCTGCGTCCAGGCCCAGGACACCAGGGTCCGGCTCATCATGGACGAGTGCCGACGCCGCGGCATCTCCATCGACGCCGAAGTCCGGAGGCTCGTCGAGAGGGCCCAGAAGGGGAGGGAGCTTCAGCAGCTTCAGCAGCAGCAGCAGGAGGAGGAGGGGGAAAAGGGGGAGGAGGTTACTCCGCGTATGCAAGAGCCGAGCGCGCTTTCCCGGCTCGTCGCGGCCATGTCGAGTTAGGTGGTTCGCGATGTAGCGTGCTACATAGGTAGATGGACGATTGGAATAATGAATGAATCGGGACTACGCTTGGAGGTAATGGAAGTTGGCTTAGCTGTGTGATCGATCGATGATGATGTCGGAAGACTTCTTGCCTCAGCCCACAGGTTTCCTGGAGATGACATGGCAAGCTAAGTGCTTACTGCGTCGCCTTTGGCCCGTCGACAGATTGGTTGGATAGCCGCGAGACTGGAACTTTTGTCCGCTTGTTATTTCTGAGGACAACCAAGCTCGAGGTCTCTTGGATGCCTTCTACGGACTTTCATGATCGTGGCTGCGCGGTATAATCTAGACGTTTCCTGTCTTGCTGGATGACTGCGTTATGATCTGCCGCCTTGCGCCGGTTGTTGTGTGCTAGTAATGATTTGATATTCGGTGGATAATCAGCGGCCGTCGAGTAACTGTCGCCAGTTAGGCGAGTTGCGGATCTACGATGTCCTTCGACGGTCCAGGGGACTGATAACTACGTGTGCTATACCCGCCTGCCTAGTACACATGAGATGCCACCCGTAGCCACGCCGACATTCCGCACCTTGCTTCGCTCGCTTTGGATCGGCGGGTTCTGTGACATGATGTGTGTCGAGCGAGGGCGCGGCCAAGATTTCTACTACGAAATATTGAAATTTGACTGAACTGGAGCTGCGATTGCTATGATCTCCCTGAATAGACGAGGCTGGTCAGGTAGGTAAGAGGCGTCCTGCGACGCCCGTCATTCTGTTCAACGTGGAACGCCTTCCGTCTCTGGCAAAAGCTACGGGGCCTAGCCAACCGACCTGCCCCTGTTACCGATTGATTATTGTTACGGACCACCAGTTAAACGCATATGGCAGCTTAGAGAACGGCGCAAGCAGCTCCGCTGGAAAGGAGTGCAGGTCACCCGTTCATCTGGATAGCAGCCATTCGACTGCCTCTGAGCGAACCGGCGACCGTTCTTTAAACTCCAACGACCGGAGCCTGTCCCTCTAATCTGCCCGTCGACGACGCTTCTGTGCGAGATTTTGCCGAGCCAACTGAGACTTTCAAGATCCCCAGGCAGAGCGATTCTCGGACATGACCCGAAGGGATAAATGCATAACTGCCTGCGATTCTGAGCAGGAGGCTGCCAAAGATGTCACAGACGGCAGAGCGCAAGCCTTCGTGTCATTCCAAAGTCGAGGGTCGAAGAGAACGGTTAACTGCCCGCGTACCTGATAATACTGTTGCCTGTCAGATCTAAAGTTGGTTACATCACTTGAAGAGCCAAAAAAAAACCATTCTATCCCGGCCTACTCTACACAACATCACGCTACACACATTGCCTACTTTGGTACGTAAAGGGGGCCATTGGTATGCTTCGGCTAGAGGATTTTCCGAGTAGCATCTGTGGGTAGCTGCACATGTGGCTGGAAAGACTCAAAACCCGGTAATGGAATTTTGAACTTCGCTGGAGTCGAGAAGAGGTCGCTAATAAGGGGGCGTGATGGGGGATGGGTCCCGGCCTAAATTGCTGCATGCACAATTTAAGGTCCTTCCCCACACTCCAAGCTAAGGGCACGCCCCAATTACGGTGATCATGCCCGTGACAGCCTACGAGGTCTACGTATGGTACCTAGTATCACCAGTCGTTTTCGCCTTGAACCAGTCTGCCTGTCTATTGATCCCAACTGCGCGTCGCGATTGGGCAAGAAGGTCAAGGGGTAATGGGGTAGACTATTTCCTACCCCTAAAGATAAGAAGAAATGTATTTAGAGATTCGCAAAGACCGTTTCTGTTTAATGTGCCAAGATCCGAATTGGCATTATCCACTATGCTGGGATGATCTACCGTGCTAGCGAGGAGAGTAAATGCATTAACTGCATGATATCAAAGTTGAACCGCGAGAGTGACATTACTTGAGACGCGAGAGGACAGGAAAGCGTCTGAGATATCTGGAGAGTGGATGTCATTTGTTATGAAGGGGAAAAAAGAAGCTGATCCAGAAAAAAAAAAGAAATTACGAGATGGCAGAGAAGCTTGCAGGGGGGAGGAAGCTGGGCCGGCATTAATGCAGTGTGTCAGCTTCCCGAAGCCAATCGGATAGCCAATTTTGGAATACAGACCCTGTCTTGGAGTTTCCCGTATGTTGCTGGCCACACGATGCCACCCACGCAGTCTGGCAGCCACAATGGCAGGCTGGCTGGATGGGGAAAGCCAAAGGGCTCAGAGGTGGGTGGTTCGAGGGTCCACTGCCGAGAGTGCCATAACTGCCAGTCAGAAATGGGGAAAGCGTGTCATTGAACCCCTTTTGAGGAAATAGCATGGCAGAAAAATTAATAAAAATTGCGAGGACAAGGGCTTTCCCGGGACGCGCGCCAATGCATACCAGACCCAAGGCACCTCTTAACTCTAAGGCTCGTCTTCGCGCTGCGCTCC
Organism: Monosporascus sp. MG133; assembly: GCA_004155925.1. NCBI lineage: Eukaryota > Fungi > Ascomycota > Sordariomycetes > Xylariales > Monosporascus > Monosporascus sp. MG133. Next base: position 81,896 of record QJNX01000242.1, read on the forward strand.
GGCTTTATCAATCACAGGTACATACACTTTGTTTTCGTACGGCATGCTACTTGGTACAATAAAATAAAATACTGGGGGACTGAACGGACACTAGGACACTAGGACACCGGAGACTGGAAAGAAAGAAAGAAAAAGAAAGAAGAAGAGGTTAGTCGCATGTCATGAGACGTACTTCGTGCAGAATTTCCATTCAGCACCCGAGCTTGCACTGCATTAGGGGGACTGCACCGTAACCTCTCTCCCTTCTCCCTCCGCTAAGCCCTGCTTGGAAAATCGTCTGCATACGGCTATAGTGGCAGTAGTCGACTGATTTTCATTTCCAACACTCCCCCGATTTCTACCTACCTGCTTAGCTACAACACGCCATTCGCCTAACAACGACCTACCTACCTACATACATACCTATCTACCTGTAATCTTCCATCCCTCTCCCTTTCGCCTTCAGAACGACACATCATCAACCAACCAGTCGCCTTTTTCGCCCTGCAACATTCCCCCCCCCGACCACTTCCTTTCTACCTTTCGTTTTTCGTATTTTTGAGATCTAACATTCTCTAAAACATCATAAATCTAATTGTACCAAGGCCGCATTTTCCACACAATATTCACTCGCTCAATCCCCGTTCGACCTTGAAAGGCAAATTCAGACTCGTGACAAGTCGCGACTTAAATCTATCAGGGCTTGTAGAAGCTTCCGGTTTAGGTGCGTATGCGACGACATGATCTCCCATTCGAGCTTCGCTTAATAGTGGGGATGCCGCATTCTTCTTTCAATCATACCTTGAACGCTCTCACCTGTCTCTCTGTTATCCTGTGTAGCCCTTCTTTGTCGGAAAGCGTTTTCAATAGGCCAGCTAGCTGTAACTCTGGCTCTGTGCAATGAGTTGATCTCTTCGTGCCTGCGCTTTGGATTCTACTCTGCCTTGGCCTGATTCCTTCTTCCTATTGTTTACGAGTCGCATGTTTTATGACCGTCCTGGTTGCAATCCATCGAGACTGACGTTTCTTCGTACTCAGAATCTGCGCTTTCTTCCTCGATATATCTGAAGAGTATCGTATATCGACTTTTTCGATATGGGTAAGCACCTTCTCCCTCGATTAACGCCGCGTACCCTGCGAAGGAGCGTCATTGCAAGAGTGTATCCCAAGTCAATCTCGCTGTCGCTGCTTCCCCGGACGAGCCATTCGACGTATTGTCACTCCCCATTAGCCAACGGACCTCCTTGACCAACGTCTTCTCGCCTCGGATTCCTCCCACACTCACTCATTTCACCAATACCTCCATTTCGATCACCCGCTGTCTCGTCCACGTTCGCTCTTTTTTTGGTTGATATATCACTTCTTGGGTCTTCACCTGTATTGGTTCTTCGGAATACTTGGCCATCGTTAGGAACAGTCGTCCCCCTCCGATTATACAGTAAAAACAACCCACAAGCAGTCACCATGCCGACTTTCCTCAACAATCATTCCAAGGCACGAACTCGCAGTGTTCAACTGGACCGCGGTTCTTCCCCTGTTGCCAGGCATGGACATTCTGTACACGCTACCTTCAGCCCATTCCCCCATGCCAGGAGCAGCCTCTCGCCCGACCGAGAAAACCAGGTTCCTCCAGTCCGTAATTATGGCAGTATGCTAAACGTCGATGCTCCTAAACTTCTTCCGTTGAAGCCGATGGCCTACGAAGAACTTTACCATCACGGTTCCTTCGCAGCTCATGGTACAATCCGGTCTTGGACACACTCTTGCAATACGCACCTTAGCATATATTAGCGACGTTTTGTGTCCTTCCGTAACCTGTTTTGCTGACTATCTGAATTATAGCTACCACCGGTATGTCGGCTCAGGGCGGACCCAGATTAGCGTCACCTGATATACCGACTTCTGACCTCATGCCAGCAGCCCCTATGTCGGTCGTCACTCCGACTGCGGCACCTGCCTCTACCGTCAATGACAACAAGAACATTGTCCGTAGGAAATTGACAGGTTATGTCGGCTTTGCCAACCTTCCCAACCAATGGCACCGTAAGAGCGTCCGTAAGGGGTTCAACTTCAACGTCATGGTCGTCGGTACGTTTTCCAGGAATCTTTCTCCAGCTGAATTTATAGTGGTGCTAATCGATTTTCAGGCGAATCTGGCTTGGGTAAATCAACATTGGTCAACACTCTTTTCAACACCTCGCTGTACCCTCCCAAGGACCGAAAGGGACCTAGCCTTGACATAATACCCAAGACCGTCTCCATTCAGTCGATCAGCGCAGACATCGAGGAAGCAGGTGTCCGCCTCCGTCTGACCGTTGTTGATACTCCTGGTTTCGGAGACTTCGTGAACAATGATGAGTCGTGGAGACCCATCGTCGACAATATTGAGCAGCGCTACGACGCTTATCTGGATGCGGAGAACAAGGTCAACCGTATGAATATTGTTGACAACCGCATTCACGCCTGCGTCTTCTTCATCCAGCCCACTGGTCACTCCTTGAAGCCTCTGGACATCGAGGTCATGCGCCGCCTTCACAACAAGGTCAACTTGATCCCTGTTATTGCCAAGGCTGACACCCTGACGGACGAAGAGATTACCAGCTTCAAGTCTCGTGTACGTATTCTCCTTTTATCTTCAGGTTCGGTGATACTAACTCAGGATTATAGATCCTGGCGGATATCAAGTACCACGGTATTCAGATCTTCGAGGGTCCTCGCTACGAACTTGACGACGAGGAGACCATCGCCGAGAACAACGAGATTATGTCTAAGGTCCCGTTCGCTGTTGTCGGCGCCAACAACGAGGTCACGAACGCCGATGGTCGGAAAGTCCGTGGCCGCAGTTACCCATGGGGCATCATCGAGGTTGATAATGAGGAGCACTGCGATTTCGTCAAGCTCCGCCAGATGCTCATCCGGACACACATGGAGGAGCTCAAGGAGCACACCAACAACACTCTGTACGAGAACTACCGTACGGACAAGCTTACAGCCATGGGCGTCGCTCAAGACCCCAGCGTCTTCAAGGAGGTCAACCCCGCCGTCAAGCAAGAGGAAGAGCGTGCCCTGCACGAGCAGAAGCTCGCCAAGATGGAGGCCGAGATGAAGATGGTCTTCCAGCAGAAGGTAGCCGAGAAGGAGAGCAAGTTAAAACAGAGCGAAGAAGAGCTGTACGCCCGTCATCGCGAGATGAAGGAACAGCTGGAACGGCAACGGCTAGAGCTCGAGGAGAAGAAGGCCAGAATCGAGAGTGGCCGGCCGATAGAGAAAGAAGGCAAGCGCAAGGGTTTCTCCCTACGCTAAGACGACGTTTTCTTTTTCCGAGCTACGACCTATGTCCGAGCCTTCATGATTCCCCTTACCGTACTAGCCTGCTACTTTCGATTCTTCCTCTCTATTCCCAGTCTGTCCTTTTAATTGCTCATCTCATAATATGCCTCATGAATCTGTGTTCACGATCTCCCTATGAACACTTCCTTTCCGGTCAGTGGTACAACAGCATAGTCGATAATCTTCGGACAGACGACAAGGTGGGCATCCGGGAAACCGTCTTCTGGTCCCGGACGCCGCCTTGTCTGGCCTCCTGGACCTGGAGCGTTGTTTGCTTGTTGAGGGTTTAGACAAGCAGCATTCCATTCCCTCTACGCATTCCGTTAACATTGCCTATCTTGATCCATTCCGTTATTCGAAATACCATTTGATATTTGGAAGAGGGCGAGCAGGCATGAGTTGAGACAATAAGCACCAAGAGGCAGTGTTCGCTCCATCGTCTCTCCGGCCTGACAGCATGTTTCCCAAACCTGGGCATAATCTTTACGATAATACGGCCATCCGTCTTCTCCTCGGGCGCATTGTCGCATTATTCCCTTCCCTCTTACGATTACGCATACTTCTATGTTCGGCTCCCCTCGACAGAAAGCCTGGACTGGGCGGGAGACATGATTTGGTTCGGCGTGATCGTGGGTGGACTGGAGGAGTGATTGTGTCATACAAGGATGCTTTTCTCATTTGACAACCACTAGATGTCTGTATTTTAGGAAGGGGTTCCAAGACCTTCTATCCTCGCAAACTTGGTCCTGTATCCTTTCTCCCCACAGGTCTCGCTGGCCTGGGCCATGAACGTAGGGGGAACAGGTACACACCTTTACACACGTCTCGCCACGCACTAGTGGCTCGCCTCTCACGTTTCCTTATGTCGCGAAACAAAGCACCTGGCAGCTTGTCAATTTCCTTGTCCGTCTCTTGTAGTTTTGATGTGTTTTTTCTAGTTTAGGCCGTCAGAATCGAAAATGGGATGATTGTCTCTAGAACCGTCTTAGATGTAATATATCTTCATGTGACTCCTGTGGAATTATACGTCGTGATGATCTGGGTCCGCATCTAACTCAGAGAGGAGCGTACAATTAATGTTCCCAAGTCAGGTACCCGTCCCGCCCTTGACCTCATAGGGCGGGCGTGTGTAACACGGGATAATGATGTTGAGATGTGATAGTGGTGAACCCGGATAGGGGGTAAGAGTAAAACGCCCTCTTCCTAACTGAAGGGTGTACATCCAACCGGGTTGAACCAGCTTACTCGGGCATAGACTCAGTAGAAGGGCGGCACAAGCGTAGCCACTTAACCAGCCCTTGCCCCCTCTTACATTAAAAGTAGTAGTCACAGATCAATATATCGTTGTCTTTGTCACCTTACATTGCCCCATCTGCCCGCTGCTCCTTTAACTGGGGAATTGTCGACTTTTTCATTTCCGTATCAGGGACCCCATTTCGGCTTTCCCGTTGCAGCGGCGAGCGTCGTGAGAAGAGAGGGCGGATGGGTGGATAGATACCTGAGGAATTCAACCCGAGGGAATGAATGTACTCTATCCAGTTACTCGCTGCCCCAGGGCGTGTGTGTGTGTGTGTGTGTGTGTGTGCCCCACGGCCGGCGGCTTGGGTTTTCGGGCACCGGTGTCGAGCAGCCGACCGGTCCCGTCTGGTCTGGTCTGTTCTCGAATGGCGGACGGGAGATATGAGAGACTAGCATAAGGAGCAGGCCGAGGATCAGGGGGAAATTATCGACAAAAGCGAGGCGGCGGTGGTTGCTTGCTACTGTTGATACAGGGGTGGTTTTCGGGTTTTGTAATATACACCGATGGATGATAGCCCGATCTATAGTATAGGTACATAGAGCAATTGATCGAGCACAACGCCGTGACTCGTCCGTCCATCTATACGTACGTCTTCTCCTTAACACGGGGTGCGTGCCCGTTCGAGGATAGGCTGGGTAAGGCTGGCTGGCTGGCTGGCTGGATGACGGCAGCCTTCTCTCATGAAATGGAGCGAAAGCCTACCATCGGCAGGCTCGGCTTTTACCCATGCACGCTCCCCTCTACTATCTCTTCCTTCAACGGTCTCCCCCTCCGTCCATGTACCTTGCTGTTTGTGGGTCCACCAACCAAGCGCCCTTCACCGGGACCTTTCTCAAAAAGCCCCAAAAAGATATAAAGTCGCTCTCCATCTACCGCCTCCTCAGGTACCAGTTGTACGCGAGCTGGTTGATCTCGTAGGGATAGGGGGTGGGCACCTCGGCGTCGCCGACGCGCGCCACGGGGTGCCGCAGGTAGACGGCGGCGCACACGTTCTGGTTGACCTCGAGGTAGCGCGGGATGAAGGCGAAGGGCGACATGTAGTCCCGGGGCCGCCAGGGCGTCAGGTACGGCTTGCTGGGGTCGTGCGGGTTCTCCTCCTCCTCGCGGATGAGGCGCTCGAGCGCGCGCCGCTCGTCGCCCGTCAGGTCCTCGATCGAGGTGTTCGTCGTCGTCGCTTCTCCGTTTTGCTGTTGTGATTGTTGTTGGGTTTCTCGTGTTGAGGATGGTGGCTCGGATGATGACGATAGCTTGAGATCGCCGACCATCCTAGACAGCTCGTCGGCGATGTCCGCCGGCTCGGCGTTGGCGCGGCCCGCCCGCGAAAGCAGCGGCTTGGCCTGCCTCATAAAGGCACGCAGCTTCTGCTTCTGCGCCGCGCTGAGGTCCGTCTCCGCTATCACTTCTTTCGCGTACTTGACGAGGTCCTGGATCTGGCGCCGCGTGGGCGCCAAGTCCGCCTTCTCGAGCTCCGGGACGTCCGTCGTGTCCGGGTCCTGCTCCTGCGCCTCCGCCGCTTGCTCCTCGGACTCGCCCGTCGCGGCTTCGGCTTCCTGTTCGGAAGCCGCCTCCTCGGCCTCTCCGGAGGCGCCCTTGCTGGCCTTGTTCTTCTTGAATCGCTCGGGTCCCAGGTTCTTGGGGTCCTTCTTCCGGCCCGTCGCCAGCATCACCATGTCGGGGTCGACCTGAAACATGTCGCCGGGGTTGAGTCGGTAGGCGGGGTATGGCATCTGTTTAGCGGGGTATCATTAGCCCTTTATTCCGGCTGACCAAGTTCGGGGATTTTGTTGCTTCGGAGGAGGGGGGTAGCACTCACCACCTTGCCGTTAACCTTGACCTTGCCATGGACGCACAACTGCCTGGCCTGGCGCGCGCTGCTGGCGAACATGGCGCGGAAGACGGCGATGTCGAGGCGGCGCTCCATGGGGGCGAAGGCCATCTGCATGTAGGGGGGGAGGGTGCGCTTGCGGATGGCCTCGTCGTCCCAGCGGGGCGGCTCGTCGCGGCCCGAGCCCCGGCCGGCGGCCAGCTCGGAGCCGTCGTTGCGCGCCATGTAGGCCGGGTCCATGTCGGCGACGCCCAGCAGGCGGCGGCTAAACATGCGCTCCCACTTGCGCTCGACCACGTGCTCGCCGTGGTACGCCCGCAGCATGCCCTTGGCCCGCCACTTCTGCTGGAAGAACGTCTCGCTGTCCGACGTGCCGATCTTGGGGCTCCGCATCCGCACCAGGTTGTACAAGTTGTACTTGTTCCATGTCTGCCGGAGTTTCTGTATAATACGTCCCGGCGGGAGTAGGTTAGCGGGCGGCCATATCACGGAATTTACGCCGTAGATTAAATTCGGCTTTCTTGCGGAAGAGATCCGTGGAGAGGCGCTGGATACGTACCGGCCGCTTTAAATTGTGGAATCTTCTGGGCTTCATCTTGGGGGATGTCGAATTCGTTGCCCTGGAATCCGCGAGATCTGATCGCTTCACGGAGCTCAGCGCCGCCGTCCTAGAAATTTTTGGGTTGACCGGTCGGAGCTCTCTCAGCCACCACCGCCACATCTGTGAGGGCAGCTACGCTAACTTGGTGGATCTGACAAGTACCTAGGCTATCTACTACCTGTATGTACCTACTTCGTAGAAGTATTAACTGTAATTACCTCCTCCCCCTGCATGCCGTTCCCAATACCAGGATCTATTCAGACACATTGAACTCGAACGGATGATAAACTACCGATTCTCAATCTCTATGAGGAAGTTGTTGGCTATCAATCCCCAAACGTATATTCCCATTTACTGCCTAAATATAAGGCTTTCTAGACTAGCCCTCTAGGTCAAATTGGCTTCCTTCGTATCCTGCAGTCGTCCCGGCATTCCTTTGCTGGTTCAGCAGAAGGCATCCGTGCTCTGTGTATATTCTCACACACACAAGACCTCGTAATCATCGCAGCCAATGACGCTGATACCCGGTTTCCCCTTCGTAGCCTAGAATCGGCGGCGGTTACTCTTCAAGATTCGGGCCGGGCGTAATAAAAAAACACACACAAGCAAGCGTCTCAAATCCTGCAAGCTCTGTCAGACCTCAATCGGGGCCCAAATTCTCTCTTCGGCCCTCCTTTTCTCTTCTGCTCTTTTCCTAACCGATTTAGTATGATACGCTCTCTGCCAGAACTTCTTATGCACGTTGTACCGCATGCCTTCATCGTTGTATTTTAGGCCGCCCGGGAAGAATATCTGTGCCATAGCGAGCCCGGCCGTCGGCACCCATTTCTCGAGCTCTATCAGGGCACCTTGAACACCGACTGCGTATATAATATCGTTCCGCTTGTTATTATCAACAGCAAACCACCTCCGTATGCCTGATTTGAAAGAGGGAGAAGCTCGTTGCGTATTACTGGTGGGCTGGTTAACGTGGTTTGGCTTCAGAGGCTCTAGCCAACTTGGAACTCCGTCTTCTTTAGACATCGAGGCCAGCCATCGCGGCATCGGGGAGGCCTTTCTTGGAGTGGCATCGGTATTCTGTGGCATCTGTGTTGGCTTCTCCAATGCCCATCTAGACATGGCGGCGAGCCCCTCAAGGTCTTCTTCCAGATTGACGTTGGCATCTGGATCATCTTTATAACCCTCGCGTCTCCCAACTATTGTCGGCGCGCGGGAGAATTCCATGACGTGAAAATTTGAAGCGCTTGGTTTCCGAGGTGTTCCGGCAGCGAAAACGTTTTGTAACATTCCGATGCCTCCAATTCCGACGAGAAACCAGGTATGCTTCTGGAGACCTGATATACTAATCAGGAGACAGGTCCATAATATGGCAAGCACTAGAGAAATCCACCGAGTCTCTGATCGTGGGGTAAATGAGCCTGTTGCAAGACTTTCCAAATCCCAGGATCCCCGAGTGCCGATAAACACAATAATATGAAGGTGCCCGTTACCCCGTGTTAGGCATGTTACCTTATCGCGTGCCAACTTTCGGCCAGCCCATTTCTCTTGCTCCCACTGTGGCATGGCGCAGGTGATAGCAACAAGTAAATTTCCGCACAAAGTAATAAACATAATCCCCCAATCGCCGTATAAGACCCAAGGTAGAACAGCAATCCCAATCTGTGTAAGAAGGGTAACCCATCCAAGCCACCACACAAAGTCACAGGTCGGCCTCAAGGCTGGACCAAGGTTGAAAATGTCGATTCTGATGGACTCGGCTCGACCACCTTCGTCCTTTGATCGCGGGTCGACGTTGCACCGGATCTCATAGTCCCGAAGGAGGCGACCTAATGCCCATGAACGAGTTTCTCTAACGAATCCGGTTTCACAATTAATAAGCATCGAGGGGCAGTCACTCGTCGGCATTAACCTCATATCCCCAACAGCCGCGAGGAGATTTGTAAAGCCGTAAGCTGCCCACCCGAATGAAAATGCAACGGGTGCAATCGCGAGGCCTGAAGTTCTCTTACCAGGCAGGCGGACCTTGTACCCGACAAGTTGGGCGATCGCTTTTTGCACAATGTCGCCGCCAATGAGGAGGAGAAGGCTGAGAATGTCGGCTGGGTTGGCCCATTGACCTTGAAGCTCCTCTGCGGTGCTGCCCATGGCGTCAAGTATTGCCGTGGCCCTAAAGAGGACCGTAAAATGTATCCAGGTTGGGGATAAATTGAGGAGAGAACCTTCGTGAATAACCTGTTCTCCTTCTTTGCATAATTAGGGTTGCAAGTTGACGATGTTGGCTTGTCGGTGCTGACTGGATGACATCCACACGTATTACTATTTATTATCCGCAAGGTGGGCTAAGCCACGGAGGCCCCCAGAGCCTCGCGAAGGTAGCATGAATTGGGGCGTATTTACCAATGAAGCTGACAGTCTGCCATGGACGCAAGTGGACGGCCTCGACAGTTACAAGAGTGATGCCAAGTTGGCTGGACTGATTGATCACTTTGAAGTAGTAGGCAAGACTTTAGATGGTTATAGCTTCGCATCTGGATGCTTAACACAATATCCATTTCCGCCTGGCAAACTCGGCTCTTATTAGTCGGTTAGTGGCTAAGGATTTTCGTAAAAGTGGTACAACCCTATCAGTTTTATCCCATGAGGCTGAGTCTTGCCTGGCAGTGTTTAAGAGTGGATAGTTGGGTCATGTTTGATATCCCATCCGGACGAGTCGGACTTCTGGGGCTGTTACCTATAAATAGGAAATTCTAGAGCTGACATGCGCTAAAGTTAGCTAGAACGATTCCCAATACAACATCCACTACCACCCATAATCCCTACAGACCCGTTTTACACCAGATGCAAGTATGTCCTAGGATCCGGAGTTACTTGCAGAAGTTCAAGATAGGGTTGCCAAAAATGCAGAGATAATAACGCGGGGAAGCGGCCCAATAGATCCTCGATGGTGGATTCATTACTAGATGTTTGTGTGGTGTCTGAAAGCTTTTTATCTTTGAGGTCCCCCCCTATTCGGGCATAGCGCTGCCTAGAACCATGTCAGCCCCCCTCTCTCCTGATTCTGATTTATTGGCTTCCGATTAATCAACCCAAACGGCAATATTGAGAGTTCACATAACCTTAGGTTTGCACGTGCTACTTACTAACTGTGTCATGGTGCACGGAGCCGTTTTTTGGCTCTTGATTCACTGCCTGGCCTCGTTGAGTGGAGTTGATCGGAGCCCTGCCGGCGGAGTTTTGAAGCTCGATCAACTTGGTTCGGCATTGGTTGCCTGTACTTAAACTCAGCCTCGTACCCAGTTTACCTCGTCTGTCTTCACGACGATCCAACGTGTGTCATGGCCAATAATGGAGGCTCCTGTTTTCGGGTCGCGTCCCCTAAGTGAAGGCCCGTATCAAGCAGATGATGGTATGTCTCGGCTGCCTTTCAATCAGGGATCCTCATCACCACACTCTCCTCGCCGCCCGGTGCCTGCCGACCCGTGTCCATCAATGGAGAATCATCTGCTGACCGCTTGGAATAGCAATAGAGGCCCTGTTTAACAAGATACTAGAACGACTCGAAGCGACAGATTTCTTCGGCCGCTCAACCTCCCCGAGCACCTTCATCGTGTACGCGCATGATAATCACGACGAAGGAATCGCTGCCAATGCTTGGTGTGTCCATAATCTCATCAAATGGCTAAAAGCTATCCGATCTCGAGTCCTTTCAGACAAGTCGCCCCTGCCGCTGCAGTCAACCCGAGAAGGAGGAGCTGCTGCTGCCCAAAACATCCTGTCTAATCAATTTTGCCTCCTCCCAGCGAGCATGCGTAGTGATAGCGCTGGAACCATCAATAGCGTCGACAAAGTAATAGTGTGTGGCTCCCGGTTGCTCGAACGGTACTATGAAGACGAATTCACTTCCTCGTACATTGGTGCCGTTGAAGAAGTATATGTTGAAGTCCAGCACCAAACGCGAGACGTGTTGCAGAGCAGGATTCGGCATTTGGTAGAGACCAAGTGCGATAGCAAGGGGTTCCATCATGTCCTTACTGAGCTTGCTTTCCTCAAACTCCGACGCTCCTATGACCACGACGGCCACGGCATTATTCCCATCTCACTCAATGGGGGCGATATGAAATACCTCCCATTTCTCCAAAATTCCGATCTCAGACTTAAGTCGTCTGCGAACACGGCTGATTTACGCAGACTCTTCTTCAAGCTCCTTCAACAAATATATACAGAGGAGCACGCACTTATTGGCCAATTCAAAGAATGCTACGAAAATGCTCACAAACGATTACAAAATGCAGCTGGAATCGCGCCACCCGACTTTCAGGTGATTATCGACCAAGAGATTTCTAAAGCGCAAAACGCCTGGCTCCAGCTTCAGACTGCTGCTATACGCGATAGGGGGTGGGAAAAGGAGCTGAGACGTCGGACTGAAAGCCGTAAGTATTGTCGCATTTTCTATCTGAGGAGACGCGAATGGGACGGTATTCTCGACCAGGCATCCGCGGTATCAGCAGCTAATAAATTGTGTACTAGACTATGAATCGTTTCGAACTCTTTTCTCTCTCGAAGGCATGCCCGTATCAAACCACTTTGTCGACCGACCATCCGATATAGCCGATCTCGAACAGAGCCTACTCCCACAACGGCACCCTCATGGACAAAACCGAAGGAGGATATTTGTTCTGTATGGTCTCGGTGGTATCGGGAAAACACAGCTGGCTATCCACTTTGCTCGTCGTTACAAGGATACCTTTAGCTCCGTCTTCTGGCTGGACGGCAGATCGGAAGACCGGCTCAGACAGAGTATTGCCCGCTGCGCAAGCAGGATTCCTGAGGGCCAAATAGCAGAAAGAAGCAGGCGTCGGGTTTTGGGCAGTGACGACTTGGACACAGTGGTGGCGGACGTATTGGCCTGGCTGGCCTCGCCAGGTAATACTGACTGGCTGCTGGTTTTCGACAATGTTGATCAGGACCACGAGCAAGGCGGCATGACAGGCGCGTATGACGTGCGACGGTACCTCCCAGGCGACCAAGGGTCGGTCTTGATAACGAGCCGACTATCTCGTTTGGCCCAACTAGGCGATTCCAAGCAGTTGAGAAAGGTTGATAAGGACGTAGCAGAGGCTATCTTCCAGACGTGGTATGGAGGACAACTAGGTATACGCTCTCTGCTATTTCAAGGTCTAGCTAAGGATAGCTAATGAAGACACAGCCTCAGATACAGGCACCGAAGAGCTTCTATCTTTACTCGACGGCCTGCCGTTAGCCCTGGCTCAAGCGGCTTCCTATCTTCGTACGACCGGTTCTGAATGCTCGACATATATTGATCTCTATCGAAATCAATGGGACGACCTAATCAAATCCGCCAACATCTCCGACTCACCTCTGCTTGATTATGAACGGAGCATTGGGACAACATGGTCGATTTCCTTTAAGGCGATCGAAGCGAAAAGTACTTACGCTACAAATCTACTACTACTTTGGGCCTTTCTTGACAATAGAGAGCTATCGTTTGATCTGCTTCAAGCAGCCGCGAGTGGAGATGTTTGGCCGGAATGGCTTCGAGAGACGGCAGGTAACCAAGTCAAATTTCTCGATTCTGTGGGAATTCTATTGCGCTACTCCATGATAGAGATCCAAGAGAACCGGAAAAGCATCTATACGATACACCCGGTGGTACACAGATGGGCTTTATCAATTCAAGATGCTTGCCGACAGGGGGAATTCGCACAACAAGCCTTGATGATCATTGGGTTCTCAGTGCCGCGTAATACGACTCGAGACTACTGGATTCGCCAGCGGCAGCTTCTACCACATGCGGAGAGGTGTGCTTGGTGGCTACAAAAACGGAGTGAGACTGTGAACGGAATCAATACTGCCCCAAGTATCGATGCGGTTAATCGGATTGGTATTCTCTTCTCTCATCAAGACAGGCTGAGGGAAGCAGAAGAGATGTACCAGCGGGCACTACAAGGCTCTGAGAAAACACTCGGACCTGATCGTGGGTTAACTTTTTGTATAGTAGGTAACCTGGGCATCCTTTATAGAAAACAAGGCAAGCTGGAAGAAGCAGAAAAGATGTACCAACGGGTGTTACAAGGCGACGAAAAGGCACGAGGCCCTGATCACCCCTCGACTCTTGCTGCGGTCCACCACCTGGGCATCCTTTATACAAAGCAGGGCAAGCTGAAAAAAGCAGAAGAGATGTACCGACGGGCATTACCAGGCTACGAAAAGGCACTAGGGCCTAATCACACATCGACTCTTGGTATAGTCCGTAACCTGGGCGTCCTTTATAGTAAACAAGGCAAGCCGAAAGAAGCAGAAGAGATGTACCTACGGGGCCTACAAGGTTACGAAAAGGCACTAGGACCTGATCACCCGTCGACTCTCAATACGGTCCATACCCTGGGCCTCCTTTATAAAAATCAGGGCAAATTAAAGGAAGCAAAAGAGATGTACCGACAGGTATTACCAGATTACGAAAAGGCACTAAAATCTGATCATACGTCGACTCTTAATACGGTTTATAACCTGGGCAACGTTTATTTTAACCAAGGCAGGCTGGAAAAAGCAGAAGAGATGTACCGACGGGCATTACCAGGTTACGAAAAGGCACTAGGACCTGATCATACGTCAACTCTTAGTGCAGTCTATAACCTGGGCGTCCTTTATTTTCGCCAAAGTAGGCTGAAAGAAGCAGAAGAGATGTACCGACGGGCATTAGCAGGCTACGAAAAGGTACTAGGACCTGATCATACGTCGACTCTTGGTACAGTTAATAGCCTGGGCCTCGTTTATTTTAACCAAGGCAAACTGAAGGAAGCAGAAGAGATGTACCGACAGGTATTACCAGGCTGCAAAAAGGCATTAGGACTTAATCACACGTCGACTCTTAATATAGTCTGTAACCTGGGGCTCATTTATTTTAACCAAGGCAAACTCGAGGAAGCAGAAGAGATGTACCAACGGGCGCTATCGGGCTTTCAAACTGTTCTTGGCCCGTCTCACCCAAAAAGTCAAGCTGCCTTGCGGGACATCCAATTGCTAAAGGGAAAAGACAATGCCGCACAAAGAAAAAGCTCAAAACGAGCCCATATCGAAAATCCGACAAGCAACAATCAACCTAAGCGGGTCAGAGTGGACAAGATCGATCAGATCTCAAATAGCGTGGCAAAGGAGTGGGAAGTAGTACCAAAAGAGACCATAAATCGTGACGAATCAGAAGACTTGGACGAATTCGACCACTCTCGTCGTAGGACTCCAGCTAATACAAGCACATCCGGAAGTGTCGGAGGTGGCAGCGCAGACTCGTGCTGAATGGTTGGGAAGGTTACGCATTAGATCGGACAGTGAGGCGGATCGTTAAGCGAGTTTAGTTCAAAATTCCAAAAACGGTAGATCATAGCCTCTTCTACATGCTCAAAAGCTGCTTAATCGCATCAGGAAGACTCGGTCAACTCCTACCCCCACTGAAAGGCATCGTGTTTCATTATGATACTTTCATTTCTAGCTCTCGCGGTGCTCCTCGTGAAGCAGCAACCTGGCCACTGAATAGCGCGGGCACGTTGGAGAGTCCAGGTGAGTCTTCCAAGCCGCGCTTTTTGCGTAAGGATGCTTCAAGCTGGCGCATGTAGTTGAAGGTGTACCATCCGTAGACCTTGAGCCGTATTTCCGGGGCAGAACCCGAAATAGAGGGCTTTGGTGTTACGTCAGCTCCGAACGTATCGCTTAGGTGTAGATTGCGTTGATGTGACCGTGGTATTACGCTCTGCCGATGGGGATTTGGAGTCGTCGTTCGAAACGATGTGCTACCATGGCCGGTAGAGGGCACGATTAAAAGGTGTCCTTCAGAGCCTGGCAATACGGCAAGGCATGAGCTGCCCTTAGGCCATTTCAGAGAAACACCTCATGATTTCACTTGCCGAAAAGGGGAATGCGGGAGAGCCCTTAATTCTGTTTCTTCTCTCTATTTCCACCACGACATATTGCTACCTGGTTCGCTCCGGAGCAGCGCCGCGTCTGCCTCAGTCAACAAATTCACTATTCGATGTTTCTAGTTCAACGGCACTTAGCAGTCTATGCGAGCTCATGCTGTTTTGGATCCCGACGGCGGTTGATGGTAGCGGTCTTCCCTAGTATGTATCTGTCTGACAGGTGGCTACTGCAACCTTCGTCCGACCTAGACACATACATAAACAATCGACTGAGAGATTCAACGTCGTTCTCAGACCTTTTCAACCTTCGTCATGTCCGCGATGGACACCTAAATGCTCGCTTGCCTAGGAACTGAAACTTTTTCTTGGCCAGGAGCGCCCACGCCCCAACCTTAGCGGTTAACCCCGCCGAGCCCGCGCCCTCCTGAGGGATTCAGGGCTCCTTGGCGCTCTCGGGCACCCGCGTGAGCGCATCGTGGATGGCCACGGTGCTGCCCTGCGCCGAGGCGTAGACGGAGCGCGACGCGCCCGTGAGCATCACCGGACACTGGACGAGATCTACGACCCTGGCCCCTTTCGCCCGACGACGATGCTGGTGCGACTGCCTCCGAGGTGACGGCTAAAATGCCCAGAGTCTACCGGGTCCTTCGTCACGCTCGTTTCTTCGACCCAGTCGACCTGGGCTGCGTCTGAGTCCGCCGCGACTTGAGCGGCGGCTGCCATCTCGCCGAGGGTACTGTTCTCGAAGAGCTGTATGATCTTGAAGACAACACCCATCTGACTACTGATTTCGCCATGCAGCTTGATAAGCAGCATGGAGTGGGGGGGGGGGGGGGGGGGGGGGGGGGGGGGGGGGGGGGGGGGGGG
>QJNX01000243.1:0-97726 GCA_004155925.1 Monosporascus sp. MG133
GTGGTATAATATCTTCGTCATAAGCGTCGTGCATCCCCTTAGTCCTGACAGGGCGATTGGATAAACAACACTTACACAGCTAACCATCGTTGGGACGTTGACTGAGGTCCCACCGGCACCAACAGAGGGAATCCCGCCGCCGCTGTGGCGTTCGCAGATGTGGTTTCCGTCGCTAAGAAGTCGATTCCGTGCCTTTCATGAGACGGCGCGAGAATTGCGACGCGCGTATCTCGCCATGAAGACATGAAGACCTGGTCACAACCACAGTACGATATTCCTGCCCCTTAATGCATCCAATCCCTTGAGATTGGACCTCAACTTATCCGGCTCCACGGTGCTGCTGATGACCCCAATTTCCTCGGTTCACGAAATAGTATAATAAGGTCTCCCATTCTCCCCTTAACTCCGGGGACCGTCCCATTCTAGACACCGGCAATGGCCACGGCCCTGAGATATTAGTCCGCATGGAACAACATGCTATCTCCGCCGACTTCTTCTTCCGTGATATTTCCACACGTCGTAAAAATAAGACCTTCTAGCGGTTCTTAGCATGGCATACTAGCTAGGTCTGGTGAGCATGTCATCTTTTAGGTCGGGCAATGATGTTCAACTTATTACAAGATTTATTAAGTACTGGATGTTCCTTACGGCCAACGGCGTGCTGAACCGCACTGAGCCCTGGGCTAGTATTGGGACGAAGTAAGGCGCGATTTATGGAATTGCTGGCGTTAAGAGATTCGTCTTCCTAGAGAAAACTCCATGAGCATGCGCTTTATGAGTGTCAGGTCCCTAGCCGAATTTCGTCGTATTCAGATAATAGATCTTACGGTTCTAACTTGGAGGACTTTCCCTATTTCCATTCTCACTATGCTGCCACCCAAGCGAAGAGTACTCACCTAACTCCGACATGGGAGGCACTGCGCACTGGTTGACCTGATTTGATGTCTTACGGACTTCGGCAAGACGATAAGGCACGTGTATTAGGTAACGTATTGGACCTAGCCAAAGGCTTGGAGCTGTTCGCTATCTATGCCAAGAAATCTTCGGTTATGGTGCCCCGCCCACCATGATACGTCGCGAAAGAACTGAGAGTTTCTCCTTGCTCGATTATCTCGTTATGCGGATAACGAAAAACGAGATCCAGCATTGAGAGTTAAATGCGAGGAAACGACGACATTGTAATACCTATGTAAAGTAGACAACCATGGGGGCGGTTCACGTCGTTGCTCAACCCGCAACATACTCAGGCATGCGTAAAATGAAAGCTTGTCGATCCCCTACTCCAACTCCACTACAGCAGGGTATAACTACATAGACAAGACTGCTAAGGCGATCCCATTAATCGAAGATTTGAAAGTGCGCAGGCCAAGACAAGGGCGCGACCTCGGATGGACCGCTCCCAGCCTCCCAGGGACACCCCATCGAAAGCGGGCTGCCCGGTAAGTCGTTAAAAGGCGGTCACCAGTACGGACGAGAGTTCCTTTGCATCTGCTTGGATTCTTCCTCATTTCGGACATTGCGGGGTGCCGACCCAAGGACTGTTCAGCAGCAATGGCCGCCACCCGACTCCTCCGCGCCCTCGTCGCGGGGCTTATGCCCGTCCTGCCCCTCGTGTCGCTCCTAGACGCGCCCGTGCCATCACGTGCCGCGACGCAGTTCACCGGCGACATCCTACACGGGGCGCCCGTCATCACGCACCTCTCGCTGGGGGACGTCCCGGAGTCGGCTGTGACGCGGTACTACCTGCGCGTGCCCAGCGTCAGCGGCGGCTGGGACATGCACCTGCCGGTGTTCGTGGCGCGGGGCCCCGCCGATACGCTGCGCACGGGCAAGAAGCTGTCCGTGTCCGCCTCGATCCACGGCGACGAGCTGAACCCCGTTCGCGTCACGCAGCGGCTGCTCGAGCTGCTGGAGGGGCTCGACTGCCGCACCCTCAACGGCACCGTCATCGGCATGCCCACGCTGAACCCGACGGGCAACTACCTCGGCCAGCGCAACTACTACACCGCCTCGGGCTCGGGCACGCTGACTAACATGAACCGGGTCTTTCCGGGCTCGGATCCCTCCGAGGGCGCCAGCGGGCCCGAGGGCCATGCGTGGATGGTGTGGCACAGCGTCTGGGGCAACACCTCCAATGTCGACGTCGCCGTGGATCTTCGTACGCCCCCCGCTTTGACCAGTCCCTCGTGCAAACGCCTCTAACTTTCATCAGACACAGCTACGACCGGGTCGCATGCTCCATTATGGGTGTACGCCGACTTCCGGATGCCGTACGTGGAACGCATGGCGAAGCTGCTAGAGCCGGACGTCCTCAAGATCGACGCGGGCGAGCCGGGGAGCATCGAAACGACGTTCGTACGGCACGGGATCCCGGCCGTGACCGTCGAGCTGGGCACGGCCCGGCAGTGGAACACGTCGATCGTCGACCGGGGCGTCGCCTTCCTGGAGCGCCTGCTGGTCGACCTCGCGATCCTGCCGCGGGAGGAGGACGACGGAAAGCCGTACGAGCCGGACCTGAGCCGCACCTTTACTGGCAACGTGTTCCATGGGCTGGTGAGCCGCTTCGGCGGATTCGTCGAGCCGCTCGTCAACGTGCTCGATGAGGTCGCGGCTGGTCAACCCGTGGCCCATATCCGGAACGCCTGGGGTGATGTCCTCGAGACGGTGTACTCCCCCGTGACTGCCCGCGTTTTCCAGGTCCCCTCCGACGCGGCGACTGAGCCAGGCCGCGATGCCGTGGAGCTTGTTTACTATAGCACGGATATTCCGGACTGCGAAGCTGGATGCATCATTTCTTCGCGAGATGCTGCGGCACCACGGAGGAAGTGATCGGGGCGTGTCGGATCACCGCTTGTTGTGGTCGTAACTCATCGAGCTTCGAAGCCTCGTACTGAGTTGTAGTGGGAATTCCTGTCACACTAATCCAAGCGGGCTGAGCTTCAATGTTTGCTAGCGCAGCTCTAGTACAGCGTACTTAGAAGACACGAAGAAAAGAGAAAAGGGGGCGGGGTGTACGGAGCTCGATACAAACGGGTTATTCTCGCGATAATGGAATTACACACAACGAGGAGGTCAGATAGAACTCGCATTTTCCGGTGATAATACTACGAAAGTCGACTTTTCCACCCTCTTCAATCGGCCAATTATTGGTAGGTTACCATACATATATATCTCCTTTTAAGAGTGCTAAAAATTCGCTTATATACATAAGATATCGACCATGCCATGGCATCGATGATTGCTTCGTCCATTACATACTTAGGTGTATATAAGGTTGCATACATAGTGGGCAGCGACTACTAGATCTCACTAGGCACCAAAATGAATACCAGACACATCATTCGTCGGGGACGTCCGTGACGTACGTAGTACACGGGTCAGAACGTCAACTTCTGGCCGGCATTAGCCTGGACGTAGCTCTTCACCTTCGCGGAGCCGAGTAGCTGGTACGAGTACGGGACAGACGTCAAGGTGCCCGCGGGCGCCTGGTTCTCGCCGCCGCCGAGGTCCACGTCGCGGACGACCGCGCCTCCAAGGCCGCCGTTGTCGTTGCTGAAGATGGCCTTCTTAGGGGAGTTCTCGAAGGCCGTGCTCTCGATCAGCAGCTGCGCATACGCGCGAGTGTTGATTCCAGTCTCGTGGAGGTTCGACAGGAAGCAGCTACAGTAGACCATGGTTAGCATTGCGATGCGGTGTGGCGCGCTTGCTGAGGTTTCTTACTTGAAGATGTGTCCCTCTCCGAACCGGTACATCGGCGCCCGGCTGTTGATGTTGTCGAACCAGACGCCTGCGTAGGTGACGTGCAGGTGGCCGGTGTCCTCGGCGCCATTGTTGTTGGAGTGGCCCACCAGGGATCCCTTCCACTGTCCTCCTGATTAGTTCCTAAGTTATATCAACCGGGACAAACAGGCGGCTTACGTGGTCGTGCATATAGGTGTTGGAGATCGTCACCCACTCCGACGCATGAACTACGTCGATCAATCCGTCGTAATAATCCTTGTTGTGGTCAAGGTCGGCCGAAATGTCGCACGAGTCGATCCAGACGTTCGAGGACTTCTGTACGGTGATGCCATCTCCGTAGTCGGCCAAGACTTTGGAGATCTTCATATTCCTGACGATGACGTTTTTCTGGCCCAGAATAGTGAGTCCAATACCCGTGAGGCCTAGGAATAGTTAGTATATGTCGCCTCACAAATCAAGGTCACTCGGCTACCGGAGGGAGGTACGCACTCGACCCAGGCTTTCCGATAATACTCTTATTAGACGTCACCAGGACCTTAGCCGCGCCAGATATCTTGCCATTGACGACAACGACCGCCGGTCCCGCTTGCCCTACCGCCGCCGTGAAGGAGGCCAGGTCCGCAACCGTCGTCGTCGTACCTCCCCTGCCACCGGTTGTGCTGCGAAGTGCCACGTTAGCTGTGATGTACCGACTTAGTAGCGCAGGAAACCATACCCTCCATTCTGTTGGCAGAAACCAATGTTACATGCGTCCGTGATCGTAGCCCTCTTCTGCACAGTACGGCTGTCTAGATGGTCATTCTCGGTTGGAGTTGGCGTAGCCGCGGCGAGGCCAGCCAACAGGGCAACGGGCAATTCGAACTTCATTGCAGAACCGGCTCGGGGGCAGTGTAGATCGCTAGTGGACTTAGGAGATAGCCCGGTACTACAATGTCAACAGACGCCGGGCTCCTGGGGCTGTTTTATATCCCATATCGAAGAAGAGGACCTTGCATGGTAATTGGTAAGGAGAACGTGAGCCGCAGAGATTCCTTGGTAGACAGTCCATGCTAATCTTAGCACGTACTATCCAAGACGCCACTCGGGGAAACACCGTGATGGAAATCCTCAAATCGCCGCCGTTGTTTGCTCAGGAGTCAGGGGCTGGTGGAATAGGAGTAGTACGCGGAGGCCCCACTCCCGTAACACTCCAGAGGCAGCTCGGCAATCCTGGGGAAGTTTAGGTAAAGTGCAGGGTACTTGCACCACACGGACGCCAATTCCAGAAAAGAACCATCCATGACAGCATGGTGCGCATTGCCATACCAGTATATCTCAAACTTTCAGTAGGCCTCCCAATTGTAAACGCTAAACTGGTCCCGCTGAGGTTCAACCTGGGATACAGTTGCAGTGTCACTGAGCCTATCTCTCTCACATCATCTAGAAGTTTTATTGGCTTCCAATGTAACGCAAATTAAAGAATTCTGTAGAGGAGGCTTGTTAGAGAAGTGTATCCGCGGAGTATGTGCCTCCATAGGCCGGATATGACGCTAGAAGAAATCCCCATTCTGCCACGACCCCGGTAAATCCAAGGACTTGGAAGCATGGAGATTTTTCCTCCAATAAAGTAAGCGAAGCACTTCAGTACAATAATTATATGCATGTGGGTGATGAACCAGTTTAACCGCAAAGGCTTTAGACGAGAACTGTATGTTCAGCCGTCACGGTGCTCGATGCTGAAATTTCAGCCGTGTAGATGGTTTCTCTACAGTCAAGAGTCAGGAGATACAGGCAATGTAGGTACAAAATACGAACAGGGAATCACGACTGGCGCCTACGTTCCCGTTCAGCTCCGTCATGGCCATGATGAGAGCGGCATCAGCTCGCGGTGGTGGCTATTTGAGGCCTATGCTATGGGTAAATCCGCGATGATAACTGCAGAGATGAGGACGAATCTATGCACGGGTCTCCTCACATATCATAAGACATTCACTCTTTACGAAGCCAGAATGCATAGTTTCATATCTGGTAAGCGAACCTCTTCTTCTTGAACTTTCGTTCTCTCTGAGGGAACCTACACACAATCGTTGAAGTAGCGGAAGATGCAACTCGCAGTACTACGACCAGGCTTGGATGATGATATCGGCAGCCTATGTATGAGTTAGCCAAATATCCTCGTGAATAGTTTCTATTACCCCAAAGGGCAATCAACACCGCCTCCACTTACCTTTTCACCAATAGCGTAGCACGTAGCACTCGTATGCGTACCTGGCAGCAACGGTATCATGCTCGCATCGGCGACACGCAGACCTTCCACTCCGAAGACCTTGAGGTCATTACCCACAACGCCTCCCAGCTCCCTAGGCATCATGGCAGCCGTGCAGCAGGGATGTTGAAAGCTGGCCACCGTGGCGTCCCGCACCCATTCTCTGATCTCTTCCTCATCCTGCACCTCTGCACCAGGAGCCGTCTCCACGACGCCCATGGCCCGCATCGTGGGGGTGGAATACACGCGGCGCATGAGCGGCACGAAGGACGCCATGATGTCCATGTCCACGGGGTTCTCGAGCGTCCCGTACGTGATTACGGGCTCCGCGTCATGGTCGTCAGGGTCCAGGAGGACGGAGCCGCGGCTCAGGGGTTTCAGGAGGAAGCCCACCCCAGGCGGTCCCTGGAAAGGTGCTTCGAAGACTGGGTAGGTTGGGTTCTCCAAAGCGGCGGCCAGGACCTCTAACTGAGCCAGGTACCCATTCACGACGGATTCGCTGGCGCCTGCGGGGAGGTATGAAGCTGCTTCACCAGATGCTACTTGCTGTCGTACAGAGGAGGCGATATCCTTGTATGACGTGGTGATATTAGCCAAGGATAAGTAGACGGCAGTGTTGCCTAGAGCTAGCGTATACGGGCCCCGAGGCGGTGTCGCATAGAAGGCCTCGATGGATTCTTGACGGTAAGTCATATTTGTGCTCAGCATGTCCGCGTTTGGCGACGGTGGGTTTGCGACTAGTCAGATGCATTAGCGATCGATCATGTATTGCGTCGCCCCTCCCCCCCAAAAGCCCAAAGAAAATAAGAAAATTAGAAAACTCACCCCTCACTCCGAACGAAGGGCCACCATGGTCCTGGAAGTTATACCCGACGCCGGGCAAATCACTGACGACATTGATTCCTGCACGCTTCAGCAGCTGGGCGGGCCCGATGCCGCTGCGCTGCAATATTTGCGGAGTATGAATTGCGCCAGCCGATAGTATACTACTACATGTCAGCATCTCATCACGCTCTAACTAAACCTCATATCTTGCTTCGTGCGACTATCTGCAATGGGACAATGGCCCAGGGAAGTCCATGTGAACATTAGAGGGGAGGAAAACGCACTGCGCATGTGTTAGCACTTGGCCAAGAAGGGTACCGCTCGAGTCCAGTGATGGTCCAAGAGAAACAAGAGAAATAAATAATAGGGGCATGGAACTGAAATACTACTATACGTACCACTTCCAACTTTGCACTAGCGGTGGAGACGTTGCCGGAATCGAGAGAGCGTATTTCCACCTCCGGTGGGCTCTTTAAGTGACGGCCTCGACCGGGGTACACGACCCTCGTGACCTTGTGGTTAACAAGCAGGTCGTAATTCGTACGTTCGCCGAGTTCCAGGTAATGACCGAGGCCAGCGTGCGACCGCTTGGCGGCGTCGGGATATTGCGATGTTGGGACCCAGCATATGCCGTCTTTGTCTCCAGCCGCGCACTCTTTGCGAGGAGCGACGCCAGCCTCGATCCATGCATTTCTCGTGGTTACTGAAATCGTCAGCCAGTTCGCAAGCCACATAAAGAAGACAGAAGCAAAGTAAAGCCCGGGGTAGTTCCGTACGCGCAGCGGGCCACTGGAACGGAGGCCACGTAGAAAAGATGGGGGTGGAGCCCCCGTAAGCAGCGTCGAAGTCCCAGGTGATTCCGAAATCAGCCACTTGCTCTTCGGTCGGCTCCACGAATGTCACGCTCTTCTACAAGTAAGCAGGCTAGCTACCTTGTAGAGGTCCGGAGTAAGATACCTTCTTAAAATATGGGAGTAGGCCGTCCCAGTCCCACTTGATCCCGTTCTGTGACGAGGGCCCGGCAAGCGCTTGCCAGTCATCATAATCGTGACGGGAGCCCCTATCGAAGAACTGGCCATTGACGGTCGAACTACCTCCGACGGTCCTTCCAACCCGCAGTATCGCAGTTCTGTTGTTTATCCCCGGGACAACCGGCGAGTAGCCAAACGTAGATGCTGGCGGGGGGCTGCCAGGCGGGTCAAAAGTGCCCGGCGTCTCATCAAAGTCACCATACTCTACTACCAAAACCGTACCTGTTTCGAAGTCAGCACCTCGATGACTCTCTCGTATAGAACAGTCGTAGTTCTCAAGATGGTCGTATCACCGAACTTACGGTCAGGGAATGCCGCGGACAGGCGATCGGCTACCGTCAACCCGGTTGTGCCGGCTCCAGCGACGATAAAATCATAGCTCTCCCTCAGATCGGTGATTTGGCGCTTGACGTTGAAACTGGGTGATCCCAACGCCACACCGGCAATGGTTAGCGGAACGAGGACCTGGGAAATCATCATGGCCACTCCAGCTTTCTGTCAAAAAGGGGTCGAGTATCCAGAAACCGAAGTTAACAGGGCTGGGGAGCAACGAAAATCTAGAGCAAGTTCTCCCACGGTCTTTTTATATATATAATAGTTTACTCATTAGCGGCGGGATGTTCCTGTGGTGTAACAAGGGACGGCGCTCTCGCCAAGATGACAGCCTGCCAATCGTGGCCGATCTTCGAAGAGCCTAAGAAGGAATGGGAAGTTCTCCCCGCTCTCGTTTGCATGAGCGTTTGTCTAAATCGGGGAAGAGTACCGATAATTTCAATTCTACCGGTAAGACAATATCTATAAGCCATATTAGTGTCCGCGCAGGGCACGTCTAGAACTCCGGCATTGAACGGCAGTAGTATGGCTCCTTCTTGACAGCTCTCCACGGGAGTGAAGAACCACTCTGCCAAGGCTTCAGTCCGCGACTGAGGTTTTCATTATTTCGTACGCATAGGTATGCCTTCCAAACGCGCGAATCCCCTGATGGAAGGTGTAAGTCTCGAGTGCCCGGGTCAAGACACCTAGAATGTTATCGTTCCGAACCAAGCATGACAGCTGGGTGCTAAGACACAACATCAGAAATTCCATGGGGGATGAGAAGGAATCATATGAACAAAGTACGAACTCAAGGTATAATTAAGAGTTCTAAACGTCCGCGGAATTAACGCCGAGCATCGCGCTCATCTAGGTCTATCACCTCCTCGTATGCACCCCTATCAAGCCCCTTCGCCCCTCCAGTGCGCCAGCACTCCATGGCGCTCGCCCCTCCAGTGCGCCAGCACTCCATGGCGCTCGCCCCCAGACCGCTCAACGTGCGCCTGAACACCAGGAGCAAGATGAGGGACAGGAACGACAACACGGAGGCCGCGACGGAGATCCCGCCCGTGGAGGCGCCACCTCTCTTGCCGCCACCCGGGGACCCGCCGAGGTCGAGCCCCAGCAGGAGGATGACGCAGGCCGTCCAGCCCGTGAACGCCCTGCTCCGCTGTCCCGCGCCCGTCTTGTCGTTGTACTGCTCCCAGAAGAGGCCCGTCTTCGCCCAGCTGTCGTACACCGTTTCGATGACGTTCCGCCGCAGCCGCGCGGCGAGCGACCGCGCCCTCGCCCGCTCGGGGCCATCCTGCATCCCCAGGTCGCGGAGCCGCAGTACCGCGAGCACGTTGAGGTTCATCCACACGGCGCCCCGCCAGTAGTCTTCGTCCTTGCCATACTTCGGGTCGGCGGCGCTCAAGCTGCGCAGTCCGTGCGGCGACCAGAGGCGGGCGGGGTCCGCCAACAAGTCTAGGACCGCCGGTAGGTTAGGGTGGTTGGGTTCCATGAGCCCCAGGAGTAGCGGGAAGAGGGACACGTATCCGAGGTGGCATACTCGCTGGAACTCCCCAACGGCGTCTATGGTCGTGTCGCAGTAGGCCGCCTCCGCAGGATCCCAATGTAACGCGTCGAGATTATGCCGCACGGCGTCCAGATCTTCTCCATACATGGCTGCGTCGCTATGCTCACCGAGATACTCGGCGACGTCCCGAAGGGCTTGGGCCGATGCCCCCATCCACGCCAGAGCATCGACGTGCAACTCGCCGGGGTGGGGCGGGTTTGCTCGGGGATAGTCATCAAGGCCACTTGTTAGCGTGTGCATCGGGGTCCGGCCCCGCCAACGGAAGCCCTCGCCCATGATGGCATCCTCGGGCCGCGGGTACAGGTCAGTAAAGTTCCCAGCTTGAGTACGATGGAACCACCGGTAGTGACGGGAGAGAAGAGGATACAATTCTCTCAGCATTGCTGAAGTTTCGTTCGCCGAGGAGAGATGCTTCGATCGGTGACCGAGATAGGTGTGAGCGGCATTGACTTTTGAAATCAATACCGGGAATAGCAATGATAGCGTAGGAGGATTGGCGTAGTGAGGATACTGAACTTGGAATTCTTCAGGTACTCTGCTGCGAGCTTCAGGCCCTAGGATCTGTTCCCGAGCGACCCAGCCATCGTCATCCACCAAGTTAAGCCAACTCCGGAGCACAGATACGGCCAGGTCAACGTCCCATTCGATGACCGGGAGAAGATGGAAGCCCTCGTCCCAGAGGAACCCACGGGGGAATATCGGCCTCGAAGGTACGTGAGATAACAGGGAGGCCGGTTGCGTGTTAATAATCGTTGCGCGTCCCATCGCATCCGCGGCTTTCTCCCAGAAACCTGGATCCGTTTCCAGGTATTCCGTGGCGTTCGTATAATCTACCTTGCTGTCTCCGTGGAAGAAGCCTAAGCCGCCTAAAAGATTCGACAGCAAAGCCCTACTGAAACCAGCGTAGCGGTCGTCATCGAACGGCGCAGCTCTCGGAAACACTTTATCAACGCGTTTCCGAAAACTGGATTCAAAAGCCGCAATTCTGTTTTTCACATCGTCCGCTAGAACAAGTCAGAAGGCCGACCACACACAAGAGGTAGGCCAACCTACGAGCTAGGAGTGTGGCTGATGCAGTCCTATAAGAGAAGGTAACCTAGACAAGGACCAGTTAGACTCCGGTGAAAGAATGCATAGGAACGCAAGGTAATTACCGTGAAGGCGCCCTCGAAAACTATCTGTATAAATTGCATGTTTCCTAGACCGGGCGCATCAACCAGGTACCCCGCTTGATTACCGGCACCGGCAAGAACCTGCTTGGTAAAGACAGCTGTACAGGTGAACAGGCTTAGCACTCTGCTTGACAGCTTAGGTTACTTTCTGACGTACACTTGGCTTGCCAGATCTCGTCTTCGGAGACCTGCAAGCTCTTCACGGCAGGTCCTTCGACGAGGCGGTTGCTGGCATCTCCGACAACGTGAAACTCGAACGAACCCAGGGCCGGGTCAGTGCCATAACAAGCGGTCGCATTGATTCTCTTACCGGCCCCTTCTGGTTTGACCTTTGTGCATTTGAGAGTCTTGACCTCTGAATTTTCGGCTTTCTCGAGGGCAACGTGAAAGACGACGGCAGTCTTCACGTGGTCTGGCGCGTCTGGTCTCATCCGTGCGCTCACCTGAACGCCCCAGCTCTCCTCGTCCTCCAGCTTGACGAAATCGGTCGTGATATCGACATAGCCCGGGCTGTCGTGTATCGTCTGAGAGCCCCCGATACGGGTATCATACGTCGTCCATCCATAGCCTTCCATTCCATCGTCCTGTTCACACGTATCGTGGAGAGCTAGTTTCCATGAGCACAGTGAACCCACCATTGAGAGATAGGAGCTCGGGACGTACTGTTGATGAGGGTAGACTTATCTTGCCCCTGTCCCCACATCATGCCCATGAGAAGCGTGTCTGGAACTTGAGGGCGGACACCGAAATACAGATTGGGCCTATAAGGGCCCCATCGGAAAATCGTGTCATTGTTCTCTCTCGGCTCATATTCTAGTGCTTGAGCGAGCTGCCAAAGGTCTAGGATCAAGAGAGAAAGACTCCTGGGATGCCAAGTTACGCGCATCGTTGCCTATCATAGATGAAGGAGCAAAAGGTTGCGGTGGCCGAGGCGAAGAGCAACGATGCGCATTTTAGCTGAGACTTTTGTGCTAAAGGATGCATCGGCAGTTGAATCTTGGCAGGAGTAAGGCCCAGATTCCAAGAGCGGTCAAGAGAACACCCACAACATCTCCAGGGTTTAGGTGAACAAATTACCGCCGTTAAAAAAGAGCTTTGAGTGATCGAGAAGGGTCGTGTTGATGTTCTTCATAGGTTTTTCGTCATATGCAGCTGCTGTGCAATGACTAAACTTCCCTAAAGCTGTACTGGTAGCTGCCTAGACTTCAGGGAACGAGATCCACTTTCCCCTTCCCTGCCAGCCCCTAGCTGAAGAACCAGTCAGCAGCCACTGAGCGCGCAAGGATTAGCACGCTGCAGCCTAGGTACCCACTGTAGGCCCTAGCCTAGCACTAAAACTCGTGTCACTCTTCCAGAAGATTTAGGGAACAAATATGGGGGCCTACAAAGACACCACTATAACCGTCAACTTTCAAGATAGATTCAGTGATGCTCCACGTCGAATGAGTATATGGCAATATGGAAGACGCTACTGTGTCTTTAACCATACATATAAGACGATACCTAGTAAACCGGCGGGAGTAAACCTGTCACCAGCGCCCTCATTCATTTCTCTCCCTGCTCTCCTATTCCGCTTCGAACCACCGTATAAAGC
The DNA here is from genome assembly GCA_004155925.1 of Monosporascus sp. MG133. Classification (NCBI taxonomy): domain Eukaryota; kingdom Fungi; phylum Ascomycota; class Sordariomycetes; order Xylariales; genus Monosporascus; species Monosporascus sp. MG133. Next base: position 12,500 of record QJNX01000243.1, read on the forward strand.
CGCCTTCTATAGGGGTACTTTCTGGTAGTGTCCGGGAGGCTTCCATTCTGTGGGCAATGGCGAAAGCTATCCATCCACCGAGACGCAACAGTATTCTTCATCGCAGCTCTCAACTCTGCCGGCAATGATAGTACCGAACCACGCCTCCTTAAACCCCAGAGCCATGCTCGACCTTTCGTATAGGGAAGGCCTCGATGGCCCGTTGCCATCGGACGTGGTTGCCACATACTCGATATAGATTGCCAGTTGCGCCAAGATCAGATCCCGAGGCTGCAATCGGGCTCCTTCTCAGGTAGGTTTAATGGACGCCAAACCCACCGCGATTCGAACGTATGTCGTACGTAAGTATTGAGTAAGGTTCTAGATGGGCCTCGGGTGTCGACAACCCCCGTGCGTCCGGGTTACATGCAAGGGGCTAAATAACAGCGTGGATACCTTAAGTGGTGCCTTGTGTCCGTGAAGCAGGAACGTTACGTAAGACATCGCTCCTTGGAAGGACCTGGACCTCAAATACCTCGTGTCGAGGCTCTCTCGTATCGGCGCGACCGTCCCGTTCAATGGTACACGGAACTAGTGACTCCATCGAAACAGCTAAGCATCATGAACAGCGAGTAGAGGCGTTCTTGGAGCGGCTGCAGTCAGTGTTCTCGGCGAGCCCCACCCGAGCACGAGCGAGACTGTCGTCGACCACGGGCTCCAGAAAAATGCCCTCCAACAGCTGTTCCGACTGAGGTGGCCCCGATGCGGAAGCGTAAACGACTTTTGGCGCTTCAGCAATCGCCAGAGGGCAACCCAAAAATCCACGTCGCCCCGAGCAGCCTGGCTCTGGTCTCGGTAACGAACAACCCGCGCCTCAGCTCTCTTCGCGTGCGCTGAGCCGAACACCACCAAAGACGGAGCCGGCACCCCGGGCCCCGCGCTTCGCTCGCCTCCTCCTCCTCGACAGCTTCTACCCTGCGGAGCGACGGAAGCCCGACGGACTTCTCCCGAAGCACCCTCGCGGCCTGCGCGCCGGGCATCGGATCCCTCACCGCCGACCAGTAGAGCTCGCTCCACGGCTCTACGCCGGCCCAGAACGCCGCGTCGAAGGCCGCCTCGTCGCTTGACGCCAGACGCAGGAAGGTGACGTAGGTCTTGACGAGGCGCACGGCGTCGTTGACGCGGCAGTCCGCATTCTGGTTGCTGTGCCGTGTCCAGATCCGCGTGGAGTGGTAGGGGTGCGCGGGCTGTCGTACGTTGCCTAAGTCGGCAAGCAGCCAGTGCGTATCGGATGGCGCTCCACCGGCGGAGGCGCTGTCGACAAAGATGTTCTCAGGCTTGATGTCGTCGTGACACAGTTCATGCCTAGAGTGCATTGTTTCTAGGGCCGCCAATACGCGATTGAGCGACGGCCGAAAGCGATCGTCGAGGTCCTGGTAGGCGCTTCCCGCCGAGCGGAGGCGTTGTGCAAGCTTCTTGAGGTTTCCGCCGCGAAGGAAAGGCATGAGTAGGTGCCAACTGGCCGGCTCCGCATCCGCCGCTGGCTTCAGAAAATAGTCCTTAACGGGCAGAAATTGGGCCGTCTGCGCGACGTGGTCCTCCTGTCCGCCGAGAAGTAGCATCGCGGGAATCTCGGTGGGTATGCGCGTGGGGCCCGAGAGGTGGTTGATACAGTTGCGTAGGGGGCTCCGAGATGTGACGAAGGTCTTTATCACGGTATGATTATAGACGTAAAGATCGCCCTCAAAGCCACCGCCAATGCGCTCCCACTCGTCCCTCTTGTCTTGCAAGTCCGGCGTCCGCCAAAGGCCGTCTTCGGTGAGCTGCCCTTTGGAGCGCGACGCTCCCCACACAACAGCATCCACGAAATTCGTGGGAGAGTATTTCGCCTGGAGTTCTCGGCGGTAGTAAAGGCTAAGGTGAGTAAGGTACAAGACCCCTAGCAGGGCCGTCGCGATGGCGCATCTCAACAACGGCCGCACCCGCGAGGATGGAAACGTTTTGAGCCGCGGCCGCCACGAGGGAGAATCGCTCCGCCGACGGTGTTGGGCCAGCGCATCCTTGAGACAAATCGCGAAGGGCCGAAGTGAGTCGACCACACATACACATCCATGTCTGCCCGCATGTTCCCCCAATGCATGCAAGGTATGGAGGATATATAATGGCAAGTTCATGGATTGCATCATACCCAGACGGATTCTATCTGGTTTACCGAGTCACGAAGCCAAGAGTAGCAGCCGGGCGTCGCAAAACCAGCCATCCCACTTCACTTGCACTTTAGCGACGTAGTAATAAGTCCCACAACTGCCTCCCCCCGCCCCTTCTCCCCCCCCCGGGGTTGCCTACTCCCGCCACGGAAGACGTAGGAAAACCGGTTATCCCTCTTATGCGACCGCACTAGACATATCCTCAGGATTGAAGTATTGTTAGGCTATCTCCTGCGTCATTGGAGTTTGGAGGCAGGATGCAAGCGAAAAGTGAACTTCATTGGTGCGTTCTCCCGCGGGGCCCAACCGGTAACGCTGTTGGGCCGACATGACTTAGCATACCCTGGGGTGGGTCTGAATCCGATATACCGGTTGCGAAGCGCACTTGTTTCCCAGTTTTCGTCTTGTGAAGTCATTTGCTTTACCAGCCGGCACGTCGGATCCGATTTGAAATCTTTCGCAGAATGCGCCTTACCCTTTTTAATGCTGTGTCTAACCGTATACACTTAATGATTAAGTTAGCCCTATACTTAGCATTAGCAGAAATTTGGAATCGAATAACAATAAAGACGAATGAAACCATGGTCCTTAGCATTCGATAGAACATGATAATACTTATGATCATCCGGAGCCTCTTTATGGTTGATGTATGTAATCACGTAGCTCCGACGGGATATATCTAGTTGACTAAACAACCATGGCCAGAGCCTAGATTCGGCTAGCATTCCAGGAGCGGGCGTAGATAAGTCTACTTCAATAGATACGGATCACCCACGGCGACGCCTTCAACAGAACATCACCGATATCCCCTCAACTGGACATCCGTCCATTGGTCAACAGCAGCACCTCCTTTCACATGCGCCGGCCTGGGACCCGCCGGCTGAACATCGCGGCTCATTTCCAAATCCCACTCGTCTCCGCGGAGAACATCGTTCGGGTCCGACATGTGCCTATGAATCTTGTTGTTTCTGTTGCGGCCCGACGAGGACCGGGGCGTGACGGCTGGTGCCGGCAACTTGGGCCCGCCGCTCGCGCCGCCCGGCGCCGACAGCCAGGGCCGCCAACCCTGGGAGCTCCTGGACCGTTCCGCGACGAAGGCGCGCAGGGCCGGAATGCTCGCGGCGATGATGCTAGTGGCGCCCTCGGCGGCCATCTACTTGCGCACGGGGCTAGGGTTAGCGCTAGGCACCTAGGGCGCGCTGCGGATCGCGTGGGGGATGAAGATCGGGACCAGATTGTTCTAGGACCCACCCATATGAATCCGAAGTACCCGTACTCTGCACAGGGGGTCAGCGGCCCAGCTACATATTCAAGAGGAGGAGGTGCTGCGGGCAACTCACCGAAGAAGTCGCGGGTGTATATCAGGGCGACGTATGTGTATCTGAAGATGGTGATCATGCCGGATCTGCAAGCAGCGTCGCTTTTCAGTAACGGGGGAACCTCCTAGTAGGTAGATCAACGTACAGTATTCCGAAACTCAACGCAATTGCGACGCCGACCTTCTCCTTGGGCCGCATGCTCATGGACCAAATTATCTTCCACGCGAGGAGCGTCAAGACGAAATCGCTAGCGGCACTCCACGCTACATGGCGTAAAAGGGAAGGCGCGCAGTTAGCTAAAAAGTCCCCCGAATCTATCCACGGAGACCCAGGATCTGGCTCTCGTTCCACTTCGCGAACACGAACAGCTAGCCTGGCCTAACCCAGCGCAGCCCAGTGAACATTATGCGATGAAGAGAAGAAAGGACAGGAAGCGACTCACCACCGCTTGCCCAGCCGAGGTACAGCGGGATATAGGTATTCCCGCAGCGCCCGCCCGGGACCTGACCGTAGACCTTCTGGAAGGGTTCGCAGATGGTGAAGCGCGCGACGACGGGCGGGACGGCGGTGACGCAGACGAGGCCGACGATAACGACGCGGACGAGCACGCGGCCCCAGCCCGCGAGCGTGAGGCGTAGTAGGGCGACGGCGAACGAGATGCGGGCGCTTGCCACGATGACTGTCGAGGCCGCGCTGTAGATCGCCCCGTACGTGGCGATACCGTAAAGCGCGTCAGGGTCCAGCGCCGCGTGGGGCCGCCCGAAGCCGAGCGCGACCGCCTTCGTTATGAGCGATACGGCGACTATGAGCAGCGTCTGGGAGAAGAGCATGATGATGTCTGCGCTTGGGCTCGTAAACGGTTTTCTAAGGTCCGGGCCGGGGCGGCTAGGTAACTACGTAGCGGCTCGTCCTGTGGGGGGGAGAGACGTACCGTCCCACCAGATATACCGCCCGCGACTGATCTTCGCGAAGATGCGCAGCCCGAGGACGATACCCGAGGTGGTAGCGATGGGCCATAGCGCGGCAATCAGCTTAGGGCCGTTGTTCTCTTCCGTCGTCTCCTCCATCGTACAATATCTTTCGTCTGCACTCAGGATGCTAGTACACTAACTCACTGTCTGGTGTAGTTCATCACACGCCAGACCTCCGGATCGCATCGCAGAGGAGCGGATTGGGAACGATGACTTTCGATCGCGGCAAGGGACCAACGAGCGGAGAGAACAACACTAAGAGGGAAACGATGGCGATAATGAAGAAGCAGAAGGAGAAGAACACCAGGGTGGTAGGGAATGAATCAACGCAGTAAAGCAGGGCAGATAGATGGGCTGACGATTGTTTTCCGCCTTCCCATGTATACGTATACACTTACAATTACAGTCAGCATTTCGCGGCGTTCCCGATCACGTCAGATCAGTCCGTCCGTCCCTCCGTCCGTCCCATCCCACCGGTACGATGTCCGGGAGCGAATGAACGCGTGCGCGGTGAGATGAGGTCAGCCAAAGACAACATATCAAGTCAGCGATGACAGCGGGTAACGCAGGGCACGAAACCAATCGTTTCTGCCCAAATTTTCTAAGCGGGCAGAGCCGTGTGTCTTCAAAATGTCCAGAGGAAAAGGCCGACTCCAGACGCCCTGGTTAAGGCCCCTCTCACTCTGTTCTCTACTGAATGGTTAACCACCCATGGGTACCCATTTTGATTTTAACGCTTTCCATAACGTCTACGATTAAGTAAATCTATAAGGTCTTATTGGTAAATTTTCAATTTTAGTGGGATCATATCGGCTAGCGGTAACTTAATATTACTGTTCCGCCGTTTAATAAATAAGCGATTTTTAATACGATTAACACCTACGTAGATCAGTAGGAGTTTTATAAATACTATCATTCTCTTATACACTCTAATACTATTTTAGGTACACCCATAGATACCCATGGGTGGCGTATTCGTCGTTAACCACCCGTGGGTATTTTGTAGTATGCCAAGACTACCCACGGGTAATTGTAAAGCCTACTTCTCGTATTCATCACCTAACTAGCGATCTCTATGCCGACGAGACCAGGCCTTGAATATCGTCGAAGGAACGCGTCCCGTTTCTTGACAAGTGTCGAAGGGGATTAGACCTGCGTACAACATGTCTCATACGTGGCATCAAGGCAGCTAGTCGAAGATGAGGCCGGTGGGTTCCCCAAGTCGCACGCGACCGTTGGGGAGCGAGATGGGGGAAACACGCGGGCACACATTGTCGGGGAGTTGGGAGGGATTTATCGGCTGTCTACTCTCGCTTATAGCCATGAAGGCAAAAGGACCACGTAAGATCCGGCGTGCATGACGATCCAGAGCAGATCATCAGTTTGTTCTTATATGATCCTCAAGGTCCGCCATTAGGCAACGTAGTCCGGCCGTAGTATCCCTTACTCACTTCCACAGAACAGAGTTCATGCAACATCGATATAGACTCGGCCTACATAAGCGATTGTTGATAACAAGAATATAGAATCAGGGAATAGACGCCAGCGGCTACATGATTCCAGGCGCCCGGGCCAAGGATCGCAAGTATGACTCCCAGGGTTTTTTTTATTAGTTACTTCCACCGCCCTAGAAGATGTCCTAAGCAGCTAATATATATATACTGCGGTTGGCAAAAGTGTTGCAATTCTTCAGACTGGGGTGCTCTCGATTGCGGTCTAATTGGGACTAGCTAGATAGGGGGGTTCTTCTTGGCTCATATAACCAGACCCTTTGGTTCCTGCAAACCTGGGGCCACAACAAAGCTCTTTTCAAAGCCCCTTTTTGATCTATTTAACAAATCCCCTCATCTGCCGACAACTGCTATACAATTTGTATACAAATGACTTCTATCATTTCTACTATTTCGGAGAAAGAGTGTCATTATACCTTATTTAATAAAAGAATTTAGTAACTTTAATTAACGACAATTAATATTTCGTAAACGCTTTATTTCTTACTATATGGGAATTATACCTTTAATATTCTTTTCTGCATAATTAGTCGATGATGGGTTAATGTCGGGAACCTTACAGCTCTTCTTCGCATAGAACGTAACTGAAGGTTTTGTTTAATTAACCACGTAATGGCCATCATGTAACGACGGATTCGCAAACGCGGTGGGGTGAGCCTCATGTTGGCAGTCTCCCTAAGTTATACCGGCCTTCCGGGCCCGAGGCCCAAGGACTGTGCGATCAAATTTTGGGGATACGATCAGGAATGTAGAGGGGCACTTAGAAGCATGTAAAGCATTGCGTCGGCATCTCCCTCGGCGAGCTGGTCACTAGGGAAATCCAGGGCGTTGAGTTAATTAAGGAGGCAGGATTAGCTGAGTTGACTGACATATTTGACGACCGCTTACCTAGGAACCGAAGTGCCCCCCCATCCAACACGCCCCTCGAACATACATATCTAAGAACCACGTACACGTATAAATTTACAGAAGCGAAGATAGCGCACGTTCAGCTCTACAGCACATTTTAACAATGGAAATCATTGAATTGCTAAGGCTCTCAAAGCAAGTATAGGTACCCAACACCTAATTACCCGGGAGCTACCCGGGCGAGGGCGCGAACCCAATCAGGATTAACCATTCTTTTCCGTCAAGAAAAAGAGCCCGCGTGTGCGAAAACAAACCCTTTTCGAGCACACGGGCCTGTCCTTAAACCTTCCCAATTTTCATGAACCTGCCTGATGACAGCTCTTTTCGCCAAATCATGCCAGGAAGGACCTGAATCCGATGTGTCTTCTTGCCCCGTTTTTGTCTCCCGCCATTTTCGGTCCCTTGCCCGATGCCGTCCCAGATGCCTGACGTGTCCGACTCCTATGCGCATACGGGAACAGCGCGCCCGTGACCAACCATATAGTCCTATACAAATTATACAACAACCCATTAGCTTGATGGGTGAATATCATTTCGTCCAGTGCTCCCGGTCCATTCGTCTCCACTGAGACTCAGGTATCCCTAGTCCTTCGCTGTTGACCAAGAAAAGCGAGGGACCAAGACATACCACATGGCAAGACCAAGCGGACGACCATGACGGGGAAACCCCCCAAAGACGTATGTGCGTAAACAGAATATGTCAACAATAGAAGATATCATTTAGCCTTCCTATAACTCCGGTATCAGCTGCGAAAGGCGTAGGAGATCGTGTGATAGTAATAGGCCGGCCTTGTATGCAATAAATCCAGAGCGCTCGTTGCCGACATCAGCAATGCAACAAAAAGGATGGGGTATCAATAAACGAGAAAATGGTATGCTGGAGGCGACGAGGTAAGCCTCCACGGCGGTGGTAAAACGGCGCTAATTGGCTCGCAATTCGATAACGACGGCCATGCTCTTCTTCATGAGAATAAGGTAATACGTGTGTGTCCGCTTAGACAGCGAGGGTACTGGTACTGTGGTTATTGTGCCGATCCCTCGAGATCCAGCCGAAAAGGTCCGTCTTCTGCCCCGAGGGAGCGGCGAGGCCCGAGGTATCGATTGTCGGAGCCCGAAGACCGTTCTCTCGGGGCTCGAGCAGCAAGCTCTTGCGGTAATAGCTGACCTGTACGTTGCCCCCTTCCGACTCCTTGACCCGCAAGATCTCCGCCTGTATCCACTCCTGCATGTCCGGCAGCTCGGTGAGCCTGTAGGGGATCTGGAACCTCTGCAGCTCGCCGATGATCTTGGCGGTCCGCGCGTGCTTGTCGAAGTTGACGATGGTCAATCCCTGCTCGTCTCCTTCGGGGCCGGGGATCTGCTTGGTGGCGGGGTTGCCGATGTCGACGAACGTCAGGTCCGTCAAGAACATGCCGAGGAACGGCAGGCAGGGCGGTACGTGGCCCTGGAGGCGGGCGCGGAGCACCTTGTTGTTGTTGGACGGCTCGACGACGGCCTGGAGGTTCCTGAGCATCTCGCGTCTCTTGGGGCTGACGAGGTCCCAGGTCTTCCGGAGCCGGCTGATGATCGAGCTGTTTAGGCTGCAGATGATAGCCATGAGACCGTCGTAATTGTTCAGCTCGAGACACTGGTGCGCGATCTTGATCCACTGCTTGATGGTCGCGGCACGCTTCTTGGCCTCTGGGAAATGAAGGATCGTGTCGGCTACCAAGTTCGACAGGTCCGTCGAGAACGCCGACATCGCCTTGACGTTCGGGGAGTCGACGCCGCCCTTCTTCATCCACTGCGACCCCAGCAGCTCCTCGGGCATGATGGCGCAGAAGACGTTCATCTGCTTCAACGTCAACTGACGGGCGATCTCGAGAGGATCGAAGTCGATGAACGAAGGGGAGGTCCCCCCGGCCTTAAAGTTGTTGAGCAGATTCTGTTGGCTCCTCGTCATCACGGGACTCGGCACCGGCGTGTCGGCCGGCACGTATTGAGAGATGGAGGTGCTGGTCTTGCCCATAGACGACACCAACCGAGGGACCAGGAGAGCCTCGGTCGACGAAACCCGCTGAGCGAGTTCGGCAAGGCGATTCCCGGCGGCCGGAACCAGAGGCCCCAGTTTCGACTCGGCAAATTGTTGAATAAGCGGTAGGACCTCACGGTCGGAAGAGTTTCGCCAATGCGACTCGAGCCACCCCTTCAAGACGTTGTAGACGCGAAGCCGAACCGGATTCGCTATGTGGGGCGCTTCGCCCACGTAGTCGAACCGCTCGATGAGAGCTTCGATGAGCTCCACCGGCGTGCAGAATAATCTGAAGGTGAGGTAGAAGGTGGACACGAACATCGCATCCGGAGTCGATTCGTGTGTCGTCAAACGTTCTACGAGCGCCGGCAGCGAGCCGCCCGTGACCTGACCTTCCTTGTTGAATATCAGTTCGTGGGCGAACGTCTTCTCCAGTAACTTGGACTCGACATCGTCGACCTCGTCGTTGGTCGTCGAACTGCCGGCGACGCTCAAGTCCGATATCGAAGGTTGCGCCTTCGGGACGAGCGTAATGTCGGGGGTCGTGGCGCGCGTAGAGGTCGCAGAGACCATGCTCGACTCGGAATCCCGGCTGAGATAAGTGCTACTGGTTCCCGCGCTCGACGCGGTCAATGTGTCGGAACGGAACGAAGTATGATACTCGCCGTCGTCGTGCGTGTTTTCGGTAGTGGGACTGTAGCCCTGGTTGGCCAGCAGGGATGTGGTGAGCTTCGGCAACGGGGGCAAGCTCGGTCGGACAGACGACACGGAGGATGCCGCCGTGGATTTGGCATCGTCGGTCACTATCGACTGAGGGCGCGACGGCGGTGGCGGGGTTCGGGCGGAGCTGAGCTCTTCCGCGGTTTCGGCAGCCTCCACGGGTATTTCTGGAAGCGGCTTGTCCATCGAAGACGATACCGAGCGTACCGGTGCGGATGGCGATTCGGAAGCGCTGCTCTCGATGACGCTTGGTCTCCTCCTCCGCGGCGTGCTCGGCCTGCAGTCGGACACTGCATCGAAGACGCCTAGGTCGAGGCCGAGGTCGCCGTCGCCGCCCTCGAACTCGAAATCGCCGATCCTCTCGATAACCCACTTCGTCTTCGCCACGCATTCGCCGGCCGCCTTCACGCACCCGGTCGCGGCGCAGAGGAGCCGGCCGTTGTCCTGGGGCATGATGACGTCCTCCGCATCGGGCCCGCCGCTGCTTAAAATCTCCCGCGCCGAGAAGACGAGGTCTCGAATGCGGTCGTACATGGTAGCGCGAGCTTGTTCCAGCGTCTCCGAGACAATCGTGTTATGGTTGCAGACCGCGTCGACCACGGAGAGGAGCTGACCGCCCGCTGTGGCCGACTGTTTGATCGCCACGGCCAGGTCCGGGCGCGATTGCGACTGGAGGTGTAACCGGCCGATAAAGGATCCAAGGTACGACAGGAACGTGTCGTGGTTTGCGTTGAGCCGTTCCGAGACAAGATTCTGTGAATGACATGAGGAGCCGGCCAGAGACACCCTGTGTGATATAGTGGCCGATAGTCGATCCCTCTGCGACAGGTTGCCCTGCGACAGTCGAGAGCCCGCGTCGTTTGTAGACGGGTAGAGGGCCGACAAACGCTTGCTGGCCGGTGCGTTCGTTTGTGCAACTTCACCCGACTCAGGGGCGGCGTCCCCCATGCGTCCATCGCCGAGGTCATTGCGGGAACGTGCGTCTCGGGCGTCATCCCCGCGACTGGCGAACTCGGTCGAATCGGCGGGCGGCGTAGGCGGAACGTAGGACTCCTCGACGACCGTCGCCATCACATTAATCGCCGGCGCTCGCGACTGCCTGTCTTCGTCCAATAAATCGAGGAATCGCACACCTTTGACGACGATTCTAAACGCCTTCAGGATCATCACGTCGATGGTGTCGTTGATTTCCTCCGTCGATTGCGGAAACGCTCGCAACATCTCCTGCAGCCGCTTTGCAGTCTTCACCAAAGACGACAGTTCTGACAGGAGAGATTTTCTGTTGCGTCTGAGGCTCTCATTCCGCTGGATGGCAGCGGACTCTCGCGTCAGACAGTTAGTTCGTTCCTGCGGAGATGGTTAGCCCGGCAACATAGCGAGACCATGATTTTTCGAAATTTATTTCATACAAGAAGGTAGCGGACGCCTGCAATAATGCCCTTCATAAACTCTTGATTTCCGAAGATATCTTGGTCGTTGATCGCCGTACTCCTAAGCAGGTCCCAGAAGTTCAAAAGCGCCTTCAGCAGGTTCCTCATCTCCTCCGGGTCGTACGCGTCGCAGTAATTCGTCGGCAACCAACCTCTGGCCCCGGACAGGAGGAGAGTTCCGTCGGCCCATCCGTTGGTGTGGATCGAGTGGACGAGGACCACATCGCCCTCGTTGAGCGGCAAGGTCACCGTCGAGTCGCTCATGGCATATGTCGGGTTAAAAGGGTAGAACGCCCGGAGAAAATTGTGGAAAACCGGTGGTGGTGGTGGCGCCGGCTGCGACATGAGCTTCTCCTGGGAACTGCTGGGTGTTATCGGCGGCGTCACGTCGGATTGCACATATGGATGCGAGGCGGCGGCCGCCTCCTGCTGCTGCTGCTCCTCCGCGCCATGGCCCGCCGAGCCTGGCCGTTGCTTATGGATCGTCAGAGGCGCCACCTGCAAGCTCGACCGAATGGATTGTTGGTCGTCCAGCATCATGGTAGCTGTTCAGCGAATACCGTAGAGAACCATGGGAGACCAATCGCTGCTTTCACAGACGCTACAGCTGTTAGATACCTGGCATCTGACCACCGAAGCTCCCCCCGATGTCGAGCCACCGCGTGTCGAACGGCTTGGGAACACGACCTAGGCCTTTCCTCCCACGGCCTGACTCGGAAAGTCTTGCCTTCCGTCGATTGCGTCACGGGACAGATGGCGGCCCTCAACTACGATGCCACAAAGCGGTCGGAATCGTCAGGATCTAGATATATCCTCTAACGAGACGAGAAGAGAGAAGTCAGTATATGGCAGCGCCGGGAGGGTGATGCGGTCGTTCACGTCAGAGATGGAGTGGTAAGATGGGTTAATCGCGGATTGTTTTGTTTCTGTCTCGAATATGAGGACAAGTCTGACACTATCGAGGTATGGAATGCAGGGAGATGACGGGAGCGTTATCGGGATGGAGCGGGAGGGCCAGGACAGGAATGCTGGAGGTTCCCAGCTCCCGGTTCGCGATGATCCCGGCGCGACAGGGAATGTCCCTGACGCCGCAGAATTGCACACCAAACCCTAATGCGAGCCGCTTGTCTCGGGTTGGCGGCGTAATATGCCAAGGGGGACCGTAGAGTTCTCCTGGCAGCGACGTGAGGGAATAGTGAGCGTACCTGTTATGCGTTCTCTTGCAGGTCGGCGTGAACAAATCGACAGCCAATCCGTTGCCTTCTGACCCCCTTTTCGACAGGAGAATGACTTGGAGGTGAAGGTCACACCGGCGGCGGAAAAGGAGGAGAGAAATGAAATGAGCTAAAGTGGCAGTTAGGACTCCGCAAATGTCGCCAGTCCCGAAATACTGTGGCTCAGAATGGTGGCCCTGTCTATGCCTGAGGGCAAACGGAGCTAAAGGACGACCACCCCACTGTATGAGTCGAACAGCGTTCGCGGCCTCTCGTCTGCGCTTGCTCTGCCGTTTCAGGTGTGGGGCTGGTTAGTTAGGTAATTGTTATTATTTGTGCTGTTGGCGATCGTCGTCTGCGGGCTTTTTCCTTTCGACCTTCTATCAACGTGTTCCGTCCGCTTTCTTTCCTCTGTATATGTGTGTGTGTGTGTGTGTGTGTGTGTGTGCGTGTGTGTGTGTACGACGTGTGTACTATTCCATACACCAGCTAAGATTTCGTCTGTGCGAATCTGAGATTCGAGAACTGAGGTTCAATGGGTCTCCTAGCTTCGCAAAGAGAGTATGTAGGCGGATAGCGTTCGAATTCTAGCGAAGGAAGGGGATCCGGGAAGGCATACCCAGAACAGCAATTGTGGCGAGACAGACAGACAACTCTGGTTATCCGTTATACGACGATGGTGACGATGGTACAGGGCATGGATGATACACCGCTCATCAGACTGTCAAGCGTTTCTTAAACATCAGTCGAGATCCGTGCGAGCATAAGATGGTGAAGAAGAGGGTGCGATATCCCAGGACAGGCGAACGGATACATTTACATACCCCATACAAAGTACAGCAGGAGGTTGTCCGCGATTGGAGCCCCCAGTCGAAGAATTCGGACCTGCATATACTGACCCTTATGTGCTTTTACCATCACACGGGTTATACATGTATGTATATAGATGGAACCTTAGGTACGTACCGCAGATATTAATGCACGCCTACAACGCCTATGTACGTACAGATACGATCCAATAGAACGGATTATCGTCTGTATGTATCTGCAATCAATTGTGATGAGAGCCATCACCATAGCACTATTCGTCCGCTCACGAGAACAGATTACAGATACATCACCAGCGCTAGTCTAGATCGTTCATGCCACACATTGTTGCCACACATTATTGCTACTAGCTAGATACCCAATCGGGCTTAGGACGGCCTTTCCAGTGTTGTAGATGACGAGAAGTAAGTCAACGAACTCGATCCAACCGGGGGATGCGTATTGATCCCATTCTATATGGTAGCGGCTCACCTGCCTCTACATTTAGGTACCTACCGGCCTGGGGTCGCTTTCCCCAATACCTTCTGCATCCAGTGCTCGTCGAGACATTTCAAGTGCGTGACTGGCAAGCTGATTGATGGAAGTTCACGTTGTGATACCTAGTAGCAAGCAGGATATCGTCACCACATGTACAGATGCAGTCAAACTCCGGGACTCGATGACCTGGAAGCAACCCTACCCTCCTACCCTCCCCTCCTACCCTCCCTCCAGTCTCCCGGGGGTCGCAGTTCGTTAAGTAAAGCCGCCGTTAAAAGATCTCCCAACCGCTTCTTCCCAAATTGTGTCACGGATCCAAACTGCACAGACGCCTGATCGAGAGATGAGCTCTCTGGATTCCAACACTGATCGCACTATGGCTTCCAATGATACACGCCTCATGCTTTGCCGAGCTTCTTTTGCGGCGTTCGCCAAGACATCCCGCATGCCCCAACATCGAGGCCTTTAATTGGTCAGTCCTTTCGGGGATGCACCCAATGCGGAGTTATGTCCTCTGCCCCTGGTTTTCCTCTTCCTAACGTCCCCCTTAGGTAAGTACCTACCAAACTATCTAGATACACACGTACCATAGTATGTGGCTTGGATATTGTGACAGGTTAGGTTCTCTCATTCCACCCATCCTCTTCAGCTCCCTTTACGTGCTGCACAGTTTACCGACGCAAGGCGTAGAGCTGCTAGAGACAGCCTGTAGAATGACACAGCCAATTCCAGGGTCTCTTTCCATCCCTCGCCAGTTTTAGCCAGGGCCTAGCAGGGTCCGCGCCGATGGAGAGACAGGCATGACAGGGGGGGTAGACAGTTAGTGTGGTGGGGCGGACAGCCCGACAAGGGCTCGCAGGGAACAAGGGAGAATGGACGGGGGGGCATATGCAGCTTCCCCTGGGACGAACACACGGCCAAGGCTTCTTTATTATGGGTCAATTGGCCTGTCTGGATGTGTATCCTCGTGTCTGTGAAGGTCTGTTCCATCCGCCGCGCATCTCTTCTTTCCTCTACGTAGCCGTTGGCCCACAGGTAGTACCACAGTAGGTTATCATCAGCCGTTGGCCGAAAAGGGACTACGGATGGGAAATGCAGTCAATACCAAATACCAAATACCAAGCCGTACACCATGAACTGGTCGAAATCAAATATAATTAATGATATATCTGGGCAATCTGGTCCCGGTGCCGACTAAAGATTCTTCCGGCTTCCCCCTAGGTCATGATCGATCTGCTTTCGAATCAGTTCAATGGCGGGCAACCGAAGAATAAGGATGTTAGGAAGATGAGGTCTCTTTCTCGTCGGCTCTCTACTGCGCACGTTGGCCAGCCAATTACTACGAGCTCTCTCAGTCACGATATCATCGTCATGCCCTGGTGAGACGTGATAGGCGAATTTTGTGTCGTACTCGTCGAATTCTGAACGAGACGAGAAGACGCGATGGCGTCCCATCGGCTGCATTCTCAAGAGGTCTCGCCGACGAATAGGTATCAATAGGTCGTGTATGTACGCCCAGTGGCGATGGGCTCGCACGGGACGAAGAAGCCTGGGGGGAGAGGGGGTCCCGACCAAACGCATAACATAACAGTGCCAGGACGGTGTTTCCATGGTTCCGACAGTAAGCTCGCACGGAATTGACGTCGGGGCTGCCACCCCGGAAAGGGATGTGATTCCTGGTTGACGATATCTCTTACGCGCCCATGTTAAGGTCGACAGATATTGGCTACCGAATCGGGTGTCGACGAGAACTGAGGCCCTCACTTAATAGGTCGGTGATTGCTTTCAGCCGATTCCCGCAAGTGACACTCGTATATCCATGGTGGCTGAAAACATCTCTCGCCGTTTTTCCCTGCCACGGCAGTGAGTCCTGGTCGACCTTCGGCTAAGCTGGACTGTCCGACCTATGCATATTATCCAGCCTCACTCGACCATACATGCAACATCCATACTCGTACGCAGGCATCCCACGATATCGGGAACGACCTCTTCATCGAACTGTCTTGGATCTCGAGCCTTGGTTGTTGTAGCTGATCCAAATGCTTGCAACTACATGCCTAGCCTGAATCAGGCCTTCCCCAGGTCCCACCACTATTGATCCCAGGCCAATATTGAATTTTTCCGGGCAGCTCGAACTTGGCAAGCCGCCCTTTGGACGCGAGACGGCATTACGTTAGACCTTCGACGAAGACCCTTCGTCACAGGCTCAAAGCTCAACATCAAAACCCACATCAGGGGCATATTACCGTGCATTGAGCAACGACCACGTACTTTAGGTAGTATATAGAATCGGCCTGCAACCCAAGTCCAAGCATGCCCCGCGATACCGTCACACCGACTGCTTGGCATGCCAGAGTTAAAGAAACACAGACGTAAATTCAGATTCTTCATCCATATTATATTTACTCTGGCTACTCGGTGGCCCTATATGACGGGTGTAGAACTCCTCCGATGTCTACGCCCCATTCCAGGAGGATGTCCAGGCCTAGTAAGGCTGTATCCTCTATGCATATATCTATCGATCGCGCAGCGAATACCTCACCGTGTGTGGTTCCCGGCTACCTTAGAATATCTGCATGGCGCCGTTGGCGACATTGTTGCCTGGTTCGGGGGGGTTGTCCAGAACACTTCTTTCTTTTCTGGCTCAGCTACCGGCCGTCTCGGATATCGATGTGACCATCGTGCAGGCCACCCACATCGGTCACATCTCACACCCGGCCCTTACCTACAGCAACTTTTTGCGTGCCATTTTAGCAACATGTCGTGATTAGAGAGCTCCTGGCCAATTACAATCTCTAGCTCTTCGTCATGTCATGCGCCATCTTATCCACCAACATCTGCCCCCGCGATCCCGATAATCAACCAGTGATATCGATAACCCTATGGAGGCGCGTGACATCAGCTGCAGAGCTATCGACCGCCTCAATGCTTGACAGCTTTTGAAGGCGGCCGTGGCCATGACAATCAAGGGTCGGGCTTTCCGCCGTCCGCGAAAGAGAATAAGAGCCACCCATGCGAGGCAGAGTCGTATCCCACGCCGCGCCCAACCTTTTTTCCGCCAAGTGAAAGCGCATGCAGAGTTGCTGCTAGGAAGCCAATAGTCGTAAGAAATGCTTTGGTGGGAACGCTTCCGAATCATCGGCCCTCCACTGGCTAGATTGGTGAAGCTTAGTTACCGTAGGTTGCCAAAATACGAGCGAAATTTGATAAGTTCACATTGGAGTCGACAGGTCTGCCACCTCCACGTTAAGCTTCTCGGAAAATACCTTACCATGCCTCTGATCATCGAAGACCGGAGCGACCCGAGCGTTGCGTTGTCGGTACCGTTCCACGGCTCAGGTGTTGGCAGCTAGGTAGGTCAGACGTAAACGCGGCCAGGACCGGCCAGGACCATCTCGCGACTATCCCTACGTAGGGCGAACTAAGAGCATTAGCAACAATTGTTGATCGTCGCGATATCGCGTTACCTAGAAAAGATGCAGATTCCATACTATCTGATTGGGCAGTTTATCGCGATTAGTGACACACACTTAGAAAATTGTTGTGTGCTTCCACTTCGCCCTTCGTCGGATAGCGAACTATGCTAACGTTATCTCAACCCCAGTTAGGTGCGCCATTTCGAATCGTTATTTTGGCCGCACTAACTGGTCTTTGCCAACCCCACCGCTTATCACCCTCAGCCCCATATACATTAAGTAGCACGGCAGGTCGTGGCCAAAATAATTGACACACTCCCGAACTGCTTCAGAGCGACTTATTCCGATGCAACTTTTCGCAGCATTGTTGAAAATTAACCAAAAGGCTCAAAAAGGGGCTATTGGTATTGTCGACTTGCTTATTCGTTAGCCTATTAAGTAATGTATTCTGATAATTATTTGGTCCACGACCAGCCAAGGCCACGGTTGGTATTTCTGCCGCCACTATAATCACTAATATTACCACCAATATTAGTGTAAAATCAACTATATATCATAATGGGGGCCTAACCATAACCCTAACTAAAGTGACAGCTGCTAACTGGCCGAAAAACGCACCGTACGTTTAACGCTAAGGTAGCAACTACCCCTTGATCACTTACCGGGATTCATTTTCCGAGGTAACGATGATTTATTAGGAGGGTCGCTAAGAGGCCTTTAGTGCGGTAAAATAACGATTTGATGCAGCGCACCTAACTGGGGGGCGTTATCTGTGGTCACCGAGGGCTATTTTCCGCCGCGGAACTAATACTAAGGCGCCGAATCGGCTTTGTGTAAATCTCAGGGGTATTCTATGTTAGTCACCCCACCCGCTCCACCTGGTTTCCTTTATCGCTTAGCATGTAGATTTCCATAGAACTTGTATGGAAACCTACGTATTTGCTAACGGTCAGTAATCACCACTATAGGCGTTGGGACAGCTCTTGCAACCTACTACTGTTATTTACTTCGAATCAAGGTAATTTTGCAATATTCGCCATGGACCTCGAAGCCCAACTTTCCTAGATTTAAAACGCCTTCGGAAACCGTTAACGTTGGCACAATAAGATAAAGGAATAAGCGTTATCTTATTAGTAGAAAGAGCGGAATTGATATGTGTATCTATGTATAGAAATTCTATGGAAAATACCGTTTGTAGGACCTGGTGGAGCAACTAACATAATACCCCCTGGGAGTTGTAATTACGAGCGACCCTTCGACTACCGGATCAAGAGTACAGAACTAGAGAAGAGACACTTCTAGTTACGTCTGCCTCGTCGAATCATTAACTTGTTATGTTAAACCCTTTCTGGTAACCCCACCGACCCATTACCCTCCCCATACTCAATCGGTGCATTGGCAGAGCATGGGCTGGTACAACTGCTATAACACCATTAACAAGCCAGATATATACATGAATGGGGGGCCTTTCGCCGGCTCCTCCAAAGCCCCGGGGGTCTAACCCTAACTCTAGGCCTAACCCTGGCCCTAACCGCTAACCTTCACCATTACTAAAGTCACGGTACTGCTGGGTATATGTTAAAGTTGAAGTATTGGCCTTGTTGGTCATCATCGGTGGCGCGACCAAAATGGATTAGCATTGGTGAAGAGAGCGGAGAGTACAGGCGGAGCCAAATAGTGAGTTGAGGTTCGATTCCTAAACAGCGCTAATGGTCTTCGCTATTTGGCTCAACTGAAGCTTCTGGTAGCCCAGCAGCCCTATTGCATACTCGATGTCAAGGATAGCTTGCTGACAAGACCTGATAAGCTTTACCGACGTGACATGTGTGATGTAGTTGCATTTCCGCGTTCAAATTCTCCACGCTACTGTGCCGTGTCCACGCGTCATATCTGTGATACGTAGGTACGCCCCTTAAACGTCGTGGCTGGGTAAGCATAACGATGTGCTCGTAGGCGTGAGAGCTTATGGCGCGGTAAAAGAGGCACTGGTTGAATCTCATCAGAAGTCCTATGTATTACGCACTGGCACCCAACCCCACGTCACCTGAACCTATCGCTCATGACGACTTTCAAGTTCATCAGACGAAGCTCGTCCCGGACATTAGGTAGTGAGTAGCTGCTCTTCTCGCCAAGCAGACGAAACATATCCTACTTCATGACCCTCGGACTCCGGGCTCTGCAGACGCAACCCCCAAAAACTACCATGACCACTCAGACCTACCGAAGTGCGCAAGCTGCAGCTGTTCCTGCATAGCCCACACCACCACGCCTGTCCCGCGCCCCTCTATCTTCAGGTTGGTGGCTTCCACTGTACTATGGTATCAGGCAAAGATTTTAAACATTGTCAGGTACAGTGGGTTGCGCTAGTAGCCACGCTACCCAAACTAGGCATAGATTTCACATGGGTTAAGAGCAAATGCAGGCAAAAAACTGCAGCCCTTTTTGCAGCGCATAATCCAAGGTAGGTTATTACTAAGTGGATCCCTAAGCTAGAATACATACGTCCTAAGCTGGCAAACTTACCCGACCCGGCGCGCCTCGGGGTCCCACAGTCGATAAGCGGGGAAGCTACCCGGATGGACCCAGGACCATGCCGAACGGTCTGGCACTGGTTTATGGCGTTCATCAACCATCATCTTGACCAGACCAACGGGGACACCGTCAGCTGCTCCCGTAAATGCACTCGTCGGAAAGCATCCGCTTCCCTGAGAGGCAGCACGCGGCAGATAACGTCGAATCCCTCTACACTCGGGAAGTACGAGACGTCAGAGCTGCCCTAAGGCGAGTCTCTCGAGTATCAATGCAGTCGCTACATTCAGTTGTGAAGGCTATTCTGGCAAAAGGGGGGTGGCCTCTTGCCGTACCTATATATTGTAGACCTTGTGGTGCTGCAGGAGTTTTCCATCGCGCCTCTACGGACCTTACCGGCGGGGCAGCGCGACTACTTCGTACAGCCTGTCTCATCCGGAACCAGGATATGCACAGTTCAACAACTGGTCAGCAACGCAGTAATGAATGCTACGCATATACGAATAGCCTAGATGCATGCGTAGTTCGGCCCATGCCCACCCGACGGTGTGGGCGCCAGCGCTCCCCTGCTGCATCGGTTAGAGAGAATCCTGAGATCGCCCACAATTTCGTAACCGCAACTCCAACGGTCCAGGTTCCAGCAAACAACCTCGAGGACGGGTATCCCAACGTTGACCGCTGATCAGTTCATCAATGCGGATCAAGCGAGCACAGACTGGCGGATGGGATCTGCCTGCACGAAATTCCCGTTATCGGTGCTCGTCAGCTACGATATAGTACCTATTTAGAGCACGTTCACCGCCCGCGGATGCTTCCTTCAGCCACGACTATCTCTGTACGTATGTGTGTACATCGTGAGGCTGATCTAGATCCGGACCCAGATTTTGCGTTTGCCGGGCGGCACCCGACTTTCTGGGTGCCTTTCGCGTCGGACAGAAAGAGCGCCGGCAGCGGGCCGCGAAGCCGAAGCTAGCGCCCGATTCTCACTGCTCATCCAGTGTCCAGAACGCATCGCGTGGTTCCGGTTCTCGCTGAGCAAACACCCCCGTGGAAGAGAAGATCCAGACCCAAGTCGGTGTTCTTTAGGGCAATGGGGCGGCGGTGGTGGCAGGACCGGTACCCAGCACCACGGCACCGGGAACTGGTGGCACTAACTCAACCAACACTGCAACAGATCTGCGGCGGTCGATTGGACTCGCGTCTCTGAAGAGCACGACACCTTGTCGAGTTCGTCTCATGTCACTACAACTAGTCGTATTCTGAGATATCAAATGCAACTTCGACCATGCCCTAATACACTGTCAAAACCTCGGCTCGTCGGTCATTGAAGCCGAGCATGTACCAGGGAGTACTCCGTACCGAGCGCGCTGTTTGGGCGTCAGAGTGATTCGTGAAAACTAGACGTGACCATCTCCTACGTCACTAGCATGCGAATTCACGCGGGAGAGCATAATGTGCTTGGGGTTGAGGTTCGTCTGAAGATAGTGTACATATTCAGAGAATCGCTGCACGGATCAGGGTGACTATCAACATTGTCTCTCACAGCAGGGTCAAAACTCCACTCTTCATCCATACCAAATGATGAAACAAACTTCGGAAAAGCGCGTCGCCGGGATACCCTGTCTCGTCCAAACGCTCATTCCACCTTGTCCGGTTTGGGATCAACCCAAATTGATGCGCACCCCTTTAAGCGATAAGATGCCTCTCGCGTCGACTGCCCACTTATTACCCACGCAACCCCAGACCCGCTGACAAGGCGCAGATCTTCTTTTCCATAAGATATACCGAAGGGCGATGAGCTTTCATCGATATGCCCCAGTATTCCCAGGCGAGGCTCCCACGTGCCATCTCTAGGCCAAGGTCTTCCCACTTCCCCCGCAAAATTGTCAAGCTGATACTCAAGGGCTATCCCCGGGGGGTTTCCAATAAGATAGCTGTCGGCAAGCTTATCATAGCCCTAGCCAGTTCGTGTCGTAGCTAGGTGACGATAGAGCAGCTCCCGAGTCAGAGGAAGAGGCCGCCAGGTCGCATAAAGCAGGCCGCGTGCCTGACGATCTACCGGCATTCGGCAATTGAATGCTACAGCTTCGCAGATCCGCCGCACTACTGTGACCACTGTAAAGACCAAGTAGCGCAAGTGCCGATTCGTACGGGGCGGGCAGTGCTTGGCTACGACGGCGGCATACCTACTACCATAATGCGTCGTGTTTCTCTGCTCTCGATTACGCGCCGTGTGCGAAGTAGATTACGCTAACCAATCTATACCATCGTTAGTATGCCTGAATTGTCATCACGATTGATGGTGCAGCGTTGCATGTGAGTCTTGCAGCGACTTCCTTAGCTCGAGTCTGGGTAGTATCCTCTGACCCACCGTTGCGACTCAAACATTATCGGACTAGGCAAAGCTCAAGGGACCTGTCACTTCTAGCCTCTGTAGGTGAGTATCTCGTCTAAGTCATCAGTGCTGAACCCAGACACCTTTGTTGTCCAAGATCTGCAGCCATCATTCGGCTATGATCGGTTGTCGTCATGGCTGGGAGTCGTTGAAGCTCATGACGACAAGCCCAACGCCCCCGCGAGGTATACTATCTCTGTCCCCCACGAGCTACCTCGCTGCGACCAAATGCAACGTAAGCTGGAGGCACGATTCTCCCCACGATCGTGTAAATTTTCTGACAATGTGGATTATGATATCTATCTGGTGATCAACAAGGGACAAACATGTATATTGACCAGACCATATGCCAAGTTCTGATACGCGGTAACGTGAGATCCGGTTTTCTCGACGCCCGAAAATCCCCAGAATGGATAGATATGACAGGTCAAGTCCCGTGGTACGTGCCTGCAGAACAGTAGCTCTGGAGGAATGCACGAAAGTTTGGTTGGGGACTAGGTGAATAGAAGTAAAGGGGGACACCAGCAGTTGAGAACTTCGAGATCTGTCGCTAGTCGGCTGCTACCCCTGGTTCATGGCGAGATACACGAGAATTTCCGGCCAGCGAGGATGGCCCTATAGAGGCCGAAGATATCCCCCATCGTGGTCAGCTATTGGACGATACGCTGGATAATATAAAGTTCTTTGCTACGCGGCAACACAAGTACCAGCGAGTAGCTGCTGGCGTGTCTCGTTTTCGCATGGAACCTACAGATCGTAGCCGGGTGGCTTCTAGACCAACGCCCATTTGCCGTCTCGTATTATCATGCCGCTCGACCAGGAGTACGGTCCAAGCATCTGTATAGCTCACTTAGGTCGTAGCACTCCATATCTGTCAGGGCAGTAGCAGAACCAGTGGCTAGAGAAGAAAAACGGACAAGGCATAAGCCGGAAAATACAGGGTTGTGGAAGGAAAAGACTACTCAGACACTCAAAGTTCGGTTCGTCAAGCATGCTACCTAAGCTTCAACATCGACTCCCAGTAGGATCATCTACACCCGTATTACCCCTGGACCTCCAAGGTTCTGTTTCAAAGCAGGGGTTCTTTGGCGGCCCGTAGAATTCCGTTCACTCCCACCTTACCCGGACGGCCACGAATGCTCCATTGAGATGATTAAGAAAAGAGCTTTCTGACGTGCAACGCTGCACTTTGTCGACCCCGACGAAATAGCCGGGAGAATGCCACTGCACTCCTGTTCAGAATGTACGAGAACAGTAGATACTTGAGAAGAGTTGCGGTCAAAAACGGGGACAAGTAACGCGTCCCGGCACTCAACCTTTGAAGAGAATGACCCTATCGAGGAATATCGTCCGCGGCAAGGTTATAACCGGCACATTCCAAAAGAAGAAAACCAAGCCATCGACCACTCTGATCGTGGGAGCCGGAGTTCCTTCGCGGAAGTGGCGCGGGCTTAAATACCAGCAACTGGTAGGGCGGGCCAGGTCATGGGGCATCCGGATCCCATCGCAAGGCCGCAGGTCGAGCAACCCGCTCCTGAGATGCCAAGTTACCGACCGGCGGGATAGGCCGAGTGTCGCGGGGCTCCTGCAGACCCTCGAGGATGCGACCAGCCGTCAATGTAATCATTACATCGACAGGCCTGCCATTAATACGGGGTCTGGCCGGAGAGCGACAGCAGGTTCATAAAAAACACACGTGCTGAATTCTACCGACACCTTTTGACGGCAGCGCACATATACCGCTCCCGTTTAAGGTGGGGGACAACCCCCACCCCGGACGTCCCATGTCTATCCGCTTGAAAGCCCACAAACTGCAGTGATAGCTGCCTCAAGCGTCGCCTTCACTAAAACGTAACTGAAGGTCACGGACCCATCTCTTTTATTGGACAATTCGGCGTCGACCGCGTGGTTTTAAGCCACAGTTCAAAAAAATTGTTAGTACTGTAGAGAAGGGAGTGATCGACAGGAAGTACCAACTAGCGCTGTTAGGAATCGAACCTAACATGACATGTAACTCCCACCTCTAGTCAGTTCAAGCGGATACCTCCGCTCGGCCCCATGGAATTACCGGTACTTCCGGCTCGTCATATACCTTTAAGTCTGCTCGGGCCATTATTAGTGCTATGGCACCCCTCAGTACGACGGCGATCCCGCAGCCTCAGATCCCGTAGCTGCCGAATAGGGGGCGTGTATGCTAGGTACATAATATTGTGTGATTATTAAGAGTTTGTCACGAAACCGTCGACGCTGCGAGTGGTATGAAACACAAGATTAAATCATGAATGAATGGCAAGGAGCTCGTGTGGTCAACCAAACCATCAATCTCGGCAAATCATATCTGCTGTCTAGCGCGTCGCGCATTGAGTTAAGTTCGATACGCCGTCCTGTCGCCACATCGCCAACAAATGTAAAAAGTCGCGGCTAACGCAAGATACGTCGCTGCTCTTGGGTATTCCCAGACTATCGGTACTCGCCCATATTTGCAACTTCGCTAACGATACCACGAAACGCACCTATCAGTTCTCAACTTTGGCTAACGAGACACGTCCTCTAGATCAGTTTGTTGCCCCGCCTAATTATACTTGACGATGCTTGCATGGCAGAAAATGAACGGACAATACAATAGTACCATAGTAGCAGTGTACCAGTTTCAGCCCCTCCTGCGCCCGCTGCGTCGATAGCCACGTGGGGCTTGCGATCCGGTTCCGGCCAGACGGATCCCGGTGGTGAAACTGAGATCCAGGGATTCCGCCTACTGTAGAACCTTGCCGTTTTGAGCAGTAGCCCGTGTCCTAGCAAACTTCCCAAGAGATACCTACCTGCCCCGAGAAGCGTTGACTATTCAGGAACCAATCTCTGGCTCCCCGCTTTGCGAGGGTACAGTATGGTGCAGACTTCACAGTCTGTTACGGCGATGGTACCGGGACGCTTCAGATGGTTGGTTCATTGACCTAGTTCTACAATCGGTCCGAGATTGGGCCCTATGGATGTAGTGAAGGGCAAACCCGACTGTGAGTCTCGATGCATGATTGTGACGGACTTCTCCTGTCACGTTCGTTTCGACCTAATGCCAGATCTATAAAGTATGTATAGGTCGTCTCGCATTTACGGTACCATGTCGTCTAAACCGGAGGGTCCGTTAGAACCAACTGTCACGGTAAAGCGGGAATTAAAAGCGCAAAGACGGGCGGGCTTATACGACGTCCTTCCTATTGAGGCTTATAAGTCGCGGCTTCATCCCGGATTTCCGTGCTGGGATATGGATCGCATAAATGTGGTCGCCAACCAGAAAGAACGATCACATTTGAATAATTTGTGGCTTCTCATGCGGACTTTGGAGAACCCGAGGATAGAATGGCCGAATTGCGTAACCAGATCTCTATGCTGATCCGGTTTTCTTTTTATGCAGCGATGAATCAACATGCCAGTTCCTGAGCTGTGGTAGTATTTCAACGTGGCCGGCAATTCTTTCGTCCGGTCTCGTCTCATGCGATGCCGCACTGGATTAGACTGTTACTGAATTGACAGGGGCACTTTCAGCATCGTTAAGACGATGCTCTGTGTCATAGGTACCACCGTCGTCTGTGCGCTCCAAGGAGCCCCTGTGTCTACGGAGTCGCCTCAGCAGTTCGGAGCGCTCAGCAGTTGGGAGTCGCAAACATTTTGGCTATACGGAGGGAGGCATGTATCTTTCGTGTCAGAGTCTCTTCCCTGGCCTATTAGAACCGACAGGACCATGCCAGAAGCGACGAGCTGGAGGCCCACCTGCCTAATGCAGCGAGGTCCGTGTATGGAGCCCCATGTCACCCAAGGCGAGTCTACCGGATAATGTTCACAGCAACTACAGTAGTAGTAGTCCCTGGTCGATGATATTTACAGTAGGTACAGCACACATTGGAGGATGGCTTGCCTCTTGGCATATTGCTTCGGCAAGGCAGGCGAGCATAGCATCCCAGGTGGTAGTGAGAGCCCCGGGCAGTTATCACACATTCCATAGATACCAAGGGCCTGGGCTCGTGGGGGGAGGCGGGGGGTTAGGGGTTCGGAAGAAGGAAAAGAAATCCATATTGCGGATATGGTCGGAGACTCTTCCCTCGGTCTTCGAAAATCCGTAGATGTGAAATTCCGAGTCAGGCTTAAGAGCGGGCTTCAATGGTTGTTTTCGTGACGCGAACCCATGTCTCATGCTTGGCTTCTGTAAATGGAGGCTGCCTATCAGGTATCCCTCGAAATCTCCCAATGACTCATCCGAACGCCTGTAAACCTACTAGAGGGAACGGTGTTGTTAGGCTGGTTTGATCGGAGCGCATTCTTTGCGGTGAAAAGGAACAACTCAGAACTACGTAATAATCCAGCAGCGGTGTTGTTTAGGGGCCGGTATTAGTAACGACTAGGGACCGCACCGAGTCCCTCAAACTCTCCGTTCGAGTATCATAGTTCTATAAAGTATGTTTAAACCCATAGTCTTGTCCGATAATATCTCTGTATAGCCTAGTTGATTTAACCCCTTTTCGCGGCACAGGCAAAACCGGTGGTCCTAGATGCCCGTCTATATACAGAGCTCGCCCCATTATGGAGTTACAAAACTATATTATTCAAGCGCCTTATGGCCATGAGAGAGAACTAGGTGATTCCCATTCGCATCCCAGCCATACACTTTTGTTCGGCCCCGCTTGAACCCGCTGCCTCTAGCCGCGATCGCATGCTAGAGATACCAACTTGACGGGTGGTATTCGCCGCGTATGCGTTGTCCCGGTACCAAGTTCGGCCGTGGTCCTGTCTTCGACAGTAAAGCTGCCTGATAGATGGTTGAGTGCCTTGGGCTACCGGCGCTGCGAAACCTGGTCTACAGGGCGGCATTGTGGTAGGGCCCAGAAATACGCATGCTGATATGGTCAAAAGCGGTTCAGAGTACAGGATTTTGGTCGCCTTGGTACCGTGGCCTTGGTCTGCTTTCTGCGATCTGATACCAAGTTACCAACTTAACCAGAAGGTCACACGCCAGTGAAGTCGCGTTCATCTCATTTAAATATTACGAGCTTAGCTTGTAGAGTGTCGTGTATAAGCTCCAGTATTAGTGATGCGGTAGCTGAAACGGTGTAACTAAAGCTGGCGATGATGGTACTTTAGGCCATAGGATTTTCAGCACAATATCCAGTCCATGGTTAAGACAGCACAATGCCCTTGTCCACACTTCGCAAAAGTCTGTGAGGCGGAACGCCTATGGATACTGTCTTGCGTGATCCGTCGAAACTCGACACAAGTACTGAGGCGCACCTTGGACTGACGGCTATTCAAACATGCTTTGTTGAGCTGCCTGACCCGAAGATGAAGCTTCAAAGGTTGATGGATTGCTTCCGAGACATGACGAGCCTCAACTGGTAAGGCAGCCTTCGTATGCCTCTCTTGGTGGACGTTCCAGAACACACGAGGAAATAAAGGTCTTGTATAAATCTATCACTGGGTCGCCGATGATTCGACTTTCCCTAAACTGACAGCTTCACTTGGGTATTCATTTTTCTGCGCCATTCAACGGCCCTCAGCATTGCCGTACTACCCTTCGTGGACCAGGCTCGTGTTGAGAAATAGCATCGTTACCGGTACCCTAGAAGACATGGAGCCAACCGGAGATGCTCCACCTTTTCCTAGTAACAGAGCGGCGGCAGGCTATTTTACCTAAATCGCTCAGATGCCGGCAAATACCTGCATTCTGGTATGGAGGCAGGCAACCACCAACCAGTTCAAGTCGTACACACCCCTATTTCACCTTGTCATCTCGGGATCCTTCGCAGGCAGGACAGCCAGATTGGAGCGCGACGAGTTTGGGGAGGCAAAGAAGCTCAATCCTGTAGCGTCGGTATGCAACCCCCCCCAGAAGGGCTGCCGAGCTTGCAACTATGGAAATTAGCCCAGTTTACTTTCTCGCACAAGGTCTTGCCTCGGTGAAGATCCGAAAGGTTCAGACGGATCCGATGCACCTTGTCCGCGATTCCGCGGTTGACGTTGCTGATTGAAGGCGAATCCGCACCACGGTTCTTCACATGCCATTTTAGAGCAGAGACAGGTCTTCTCTAAAATTATTGGCAAAATCCTGATCAAGCTCTACAGCGACGATTACTTGGACATAGCTGACATAAAGCGAAACTGGCCCTTCCGAGAAGATGACCGTGTCCGTATCAAGAGCGCAACTGGCGATTGTATGATGCGGAAAGTCTATATCGGAGGTTCTAGTGTATGGACTGAGTAGTGGGTGGGAAGGAGGCTTGTAGGATTTGAAGGGGGGTGACAGACAATATCTCACGTTTGACTTGCATGAGTGCGAGAAGTTTTCCCCTTTGAACCAGAGAAACGAAGGTGGTCGAGATCATTCGATACGGGGACGGCAAGGACCCGAGCTATCTGGACGAGGTGGAACCTCACTATATGCTAATAGTGCCCTCACTCGAGTGGTCATGAAAATGGCCGAGATTGCAGAGCCACCGCTCCCCGAACTGGCGTGCATCTCCATCGTGGCATGGAAGCCCCGATTATCTAGTCTCATCGAAAACAGCGAAGGACTCTTGCTGGGAGAGTTTAGCGGGCGAAGGAGCATGGTATAAGCTGTAGACTCGTGATCAAGTCCGTAGTGAGCAGAGCATTCGGTGGGAGAGAGTCTGGGCCAACACTTGGGGGAGGCAGCAGACGCCTAGGGGGCTGGTATCTAGGCTTCTGGATGATTTCAATCAAGGCTGAAGTGCAGGTATAGAGTCTGCTGGAAGGTAAAATTCACTGAGGGTAGGTTGCCAGATAACTGCGGAAACCCCCTATACTGACGGACCGATGAATGGTATCAGCTGTGCCACAGGAACTACACAGCCCCCAAAAGATCGATTAGCGAACGCCACAAGATACCCACAATGCCGGCTTTGCCCGTTAAAAATAGCAGCACTCGACGTGGTGTGGGTGCAGGCAGGGTTCAGATGTGTTGCAGCCAGGCTTACATAAGCTCATACTGCAAATACGCACCTTAACTTAATCCAAGACGCTGATTTACTTTTGATGTCACCTCCAAGAAAAGTCGCATACGCATGCAGCCCGCTACGTTGTTCAAGCGAGCACGATTCACCACTAATGATTAGCTACAGCTCGCAGGCTTGTGCCATCTTCCTTCTCTCTCAGGGCCCAGTCCGCTTGTTGTTGTTACCTGTCCGATCATTATAAGGACCGTTCTAAAGCCCCCCCCCTCACTTCATTTATTAGCTACTTAGTAACCAATTCGTATTCATGTATTAGCGTTGCGCTACTCGCCCTCTCGAGCTTACAGCATAAGTGGCGTCACATATATCCGAGTTGGGCTCTGAATGGCAACTTCGACACTTTGTTACAACTTGTGACCGTTGACACCACAGCCAGTAGGAGCCGCGCCTGTGCCACAGTTGTCTCGAACCACGATACTGAATACCCATCGTCATACGAATCCGAATGCGGTCTCTATTCCGATAATCGCCTAATAAACCATTTGCATATCTGCTTATATACCAACTACTCCCCAGGTGGCGAGATACGAATACGCGACAGGCCTAATAGCTGTTTCGCCAGGAGAGGAACACTCGTTGCTATCCCCCGAGTCATTGCGCGCCACTGGCTTCACTACATACGAGTCATGATGACTTGGTCCCGCCGGTAACGCGATAGGCAGATAGATTCGAACTGTCAAGATGCTGGCACATCTACGCTTTCATAGACGGGGTCCGTCAAATCCCACGTCTCCGTTACATCCCGACTCTAGTCCCTGGGACGCCGCCTCTCTCCAGCCAGCCCAACTAGTCCCTGAAGATGGCGTCCCAGCTCCAGAGATCCGACCGAGATCGTCCAACTCTGTACCCTTTGCTCACGTTCATGGGCAGGCTCCGGCCCCCCCGCTCCATTCGCCACCTCCTCCTCCTCCGCGGCCGCCGTCCGTTCCGCAGCAGCAACACCAACAAGCCCCTACCCTTCCGCCTATAAACCGGGTGACCTCGACAGACTTCTCTATCGATTTTGGAGAAGTCGGCGCCGAGCCGAAGCAGCAGCCACACGTACAGAGCCCCCAGCAGCAGCAGCAGCACGTACAAAGCCCCCAGCAGCAGCAGCAGCCGCAGCCTCAGCAGCGCGAAGAACCGCCAAAACAGTTCGCACGGGCATCCTACACCGAAGGATCCGGATTCATCGGCGGATTAGCACTGCAGAACTATCGCCGCGAGCAAGAGGCCTTGATGAACGCGGGCGTGCCGAATAGGGATGACGGCTACGGAGCGGACAACCAGCCGTACGGGCAGGGTCAGACTGGCAAGCCGCCGCCGCCGCCGCCTAAACCTATCAAGGCGCCGTCGTCTTTCGTCTCGCCTACCCAGATTCATCGCGCCTCCACGGCGGGCAGGGGACCGACCAGCGTGAAGACGGGTCCCGAACCGCAAGGGCTACTGGCCCCAACCCCATCCCAGGAGGCTCCCAGAGGCAAGAAGGGTCTTCCCTTCCTTAAAAACCCCATGTCAAGCCTGTTGCTGCGGCGGAAGGCGAGCCAGAATGTGGTGCCGGATCTTTCCCTTCCACTACGGAACGCGCGGGAGGAACCCGCGTATGACCCTCGGATCAGGGGTACTCGGGTGCACGACTTTAGCGCGCCGCGACCGAGGAAACCCGTGCGTACCCACGATGCTGCCCAACCGGCGACCGAGAGCGCCAGCCAGGATACTCTGCCGCATATGCCGGTCCCCGAACCCAAGCCTTACGCACCGGATGCACTACCCGTGCCGCCACCCAAGGACGACCGTGCCGTATCCGAGAGGACATCATCGTCGGCTCAACCTCAGGAAGCTCCCGCTGGCGACGTCGCCAAGCCAGAAAGTCAGCGGGAAGCTCCGAGTCGCCAGTCCACCGTGCTGTCGGGAAGGAGACGAAGCGGCGTCGGCGGCAGGATAAAAAGAAGCTCCCTTCCCGCGTCGCTGGTCTCCATGTCTCGCAATTCTTCGGCGGCATCCGGGAAGGGCGTCCTCTCGTCGGTGCCAAAGCATATGAAGAGCACGTCTTCTAGGTTCAGCTTTGATATGGTCGGAGCGGCGAACCAGGAGAAACTGCTCGAGGAAAGACATCGCCAGAGACAGCAGGATAAGCGGGCAGACGAGTATGAAGACTACGCTCCGCGGGATTCGCGATTCGACGAGTTTGACGAGGATGCATTTGATTATGACGCGATGGATGATTACGATGATGGGCTAGAGGAGCGGATTCCCGGAGTGAACGCGGACCTCGACGACGAGGAGGACTTTGGAACCACGGACGACCCGGACAATGACCAGGAGAACTTTGCGGGCTTCGTCTTCCAGAGATCAGACCCTACGACTACGCTGACGAGCCCCCACAGCGCTGGGGTGCTGCCTACCCCGAGAGACGCGAACGGTGATGTGATAGGATACGCGTCGACGGAGACGGGAGAGACGGCGGGTCTGCGGCAAGACCTCCAGAGCCTTCCGGGAGGACCTTTCGACATAGCACCGCTGCAATCGCCGAGGATGAATTCGGCCGGCTTGCGTTTTCAGGGCCCAGAAACCAACGGGCGATCCGCTCACTTGAATGAACAGCCCACCATGGCCGGAGGTAAGGTTCTCAACAAAGACGATGAGCTCTATTTCGTCGACAGTCTCATACACAACTTCGACGGCGAGGGAGACGGTTCTGCCTTTGACGAGTCGATCTTCGACCTCGACGACACGGACCAATACGGGCGACCGATTCCCGGCATGTTTGCCCACGCCTTATCGCAAAAGAACGCCGAGAACGCCACCCAGCAGGCGAAGAATGGAGATTCCGATATCGCGTCGAGGTTGTCACAGCAGTCGGGACTGTCCCGGTCCACTGCTCATACGTCGTTGAGCGCCGACCAGCAACCGAAAGCGCAGGATCTAAGCCTTCGGGACGAGAAAGTGCTCGAGCCGGTTCCTCAGCCGCCACCCCCGAGCTGGAACACCAATCCGCAGGATAGCATAGCAGCGTATCAGGCCGCCCTAGCAGCGGCAGCCCACCAGGCCGCCGCCTCCGGGAAGTTCCGAAGAGACTCCTCGCCGCCTCCGCCGGCAAACCCGACAGTCACGAGTCCGACCACGTCCGGCTCTGTGTACTCCGACCAGGATAACGAGAAAAATGAGAACGCGGTAGACGATTACGAGTACGACGATGGCGCATATACATCGGCAGGACTAGACGATTACGAGTACGACGATGGTGGATATACATCCGCAGGACTGGACGATTACGAGCTGGACGACGACGCTATCATCGCGGAGGCCAATGCGAGCGCCTTGGCCAACGACACGGATGGCTGGTACGGACAGGAGTTTGGCTTCTATTCGGCGCCGGTTTCCCAGCATCATTCTTCGGCTGTGCTCACCGAGAAGAATCTCTACCAGTACTCTCACGGCGGCTACTTCGGGCCCAGCGGCGTCAATCGGACGACCATAGGGCGGATCGTCTCGCGGGAGCCGAGCTTGACCCCCATCACGGAGCGCTCCGAGTATTCTAACAGAAACTCCCTGATGAGTCTCATGCCCTCGGGCGCGAGCAACGCGGCGCCACTGCAGAGCCCCGGGCTAGCCCAACTCGCCATGATGGCCGAGGACGAAAGCATGTCCCTGTCGGCGCTGATGCGCTTCCGCTCGAAAGCCTGGGGAGGTTCCCAGGCATCGATCACGAGCTCGCGCGACGGGTCGCCGTACGACCGCAACGGAGCCACCAGCCCGTGGGACCAGGATAACAACGCGTCCCATTGGCGCAAGAGCTCGACCTTCTCCATCCTGACCCAAGACTCGGGCGCCGGAAGCGGTGATTCCGGAAGCCCCACGCTGACCATGTCCATGTCGATGCCTAACATCTCCAACAGTGCCGCTCCTCCGCTGAACACCATGTCGCCAAACTCCAACCCCTCTACCTCGGCCAGCTCGCCGCCGCTTACCGGCGCCGGTATACCAGCACCGCTATTTTCTCCGCCTCCGCCCCCACCCCAGTATCCGCACTCCAACCGCTCGTCAGCTTGCCCTCCGGTATTCGAGGACGAAGAGGCAGACGACACGGTGGTGTATGAGCCCGACTCCGCCGTGGCCGGAGCACTGGCGACCGATAAGTCAAACCAGGCGACGCCCGGCAGAAAGGCCTTGACGGAAGAAGGTCAGAACGTGGCACCCAGAGAACCGGGGCCGAAGCATCCGGGCATGGGACACAGACATAGAGGCAGCGCGGACAGCATCTCGTACATGAGAGAGGAAGAGAGCGGCGAGACGCGCTGGGTCATGGAGAGGAGACGCACGGCCGACTCGGGCGAGATCGAGATCCTCGGTCGCGAGGTCATCGAGCGGGGACGGATATAGCGGTTTGTTGCCCGCTTGCGTCCCACGTCGGGTGGGGAAAAGATCGGAGTGAGGTCGGCGAGGAGTAGAAAGAGAAGAGTTCTGTATGCCATATAACTCAACCTACCTACCTATATATGGGGCTTTGGGTGAATGCTGGGGAGGAAATCGTTTGCCTTTGACTAGCGAGGGAGAAAAAAGGTCGATGCATTCCCTAGGGAGGCCTGGAGTATAAGATACCTATTTCTGTTGGGTCGCGTGGTTCATTCCGTACGTTCGGGGGCACACCGACTGGGTGGAGTATGTCGTGGGGCCGTTGATGAGCGAGGAGATGTACATAGCGTAATACCTAATATTGGATATCGAGCTCGGAGTGACCGCGCATAGTCCAGTGAAAGGTGTGTCCAGGTGACTTGATAATATAAAGGGGGCATCTGTCATGGGTGATTTATTTCAGGATGGGCTGTTCTACCGAATTTTACTACATTATTACACAGGGTGTTATGGGTAGGGGACGTTTCAGCAGCTGCTGGCGAGCTACGTGGCTATTCACCGGGGCGACAAGCGCCGCTTGATATAGGAAATATAGATCCTGTTTAAGGCTGGGTCGTGAACATATAGTTGAGGAAGAGGGTGAATACGGAGACGGAGGACGAGGAAGGCATTTCTACGAAGCGGAACATTGGTGCTCTAAACAACGAGCTCGACGGGCAGTGGCCCAGCGCCGAATAGTTCGCTTCCATACTCTTGAACTTGACATTTTCTGAACAGTCTTCTTAAGCGTTAAAGTAGCTAATTATATAGAAAGAAGTATTGCAATACGTCGTCATTCTTGCTACGTTCAGTAGACAGGTCTATCTACATACATGTAAGACACCGAGGCATACGCGGTCTCAGGATACAGGCTGCTCTATCAAGGGCAATGACGTTCAGACGAGATATACAGCTCCTGCCAACTACGAGGTTGACGGAGGATTTCCCGGCAGGGGTAGTTCACTTTACGTGGAAAACCGAATACTTGTCTATGTCCCCTTGGGTCTTTGGCATTCCGTTAACCCCGCGTGTTTTGTAGCTGGGGGACTGCGACTGGTATCGAGGCTGTGTACTCTTGACGATTCCCAATGTATTTGGGTGTAATGGTCGTGCCCTTTTCCTCGTCGAAGAGGAAGTCGTCGAGTTTGGATTGGCGGACAAATCCTAGGTCTGCGTAGATTAGGGCAAGTCTTAACATTACGGCATATCCTGCGGTTGCATAACGGGAAGGCGAAAGGTAAGAGGCCCCAAGAACCGATAAATACCAGATGTAATAAGGAGGTTTATCACCCGTTCAAGATTCTGGGTAGTGACCGTTCTAGCGTCTCCGCGGTCTGGATTTCGTGTGTCGGGATTTAAGAAGAGTCGAGGCTTTAAAAAGAGCCGACCTAGATAGAACCGGTTCTACTCCCAAGACTAGAGAACGAAGGACTATATACACAGATTCGTGAATATGCATCAAGACGACGGGCGGGGGAAGGTTGCTGGTCGTAGAAAATTCAATGACCAGTGGGTGATGAATGCTCTAGGCCGAAAGGACTATACTCTTAGATACGGGGTCCCCCTCAATGACCATGATAATGCTAATAGTATTGCAACAACAAGATGGAACACGAGATCAGGATTGGTGGTCTCGGTTCACCTCATCGAATCTCGATATAATTATTGGGATAATCTGTCTCGCCCAGTCACTACACATCCCCCAAGGTAAGGCATCATCAGCGGCTGTCGCGCGGAAAGGGTTTGGCTTACAGATCCATTCGGCGGGAAACCTAAGTGCAATGGTGCCGTCCACCGGGCATTGTCATGTTGCACTGGCAACAGTGGAGCAGATGGGCCGCGACAGGCCGACTATTGTTGATGCAATCAGGCAGGTGGTGGGCATAAATAATCGTCACACCTTACTCTTACCCCTTTAAATATCAGCAAAATAATATCAATTGATAAGCCATTTTTATATCTGCCGACTCCAGAATCTACTTAATAGGTTAATGAATAAAGCAGATCGGCACAATCAATAGGTTCTTTTTAAGCGTCGTTGTTGGTTTTTACACTCTTCGCAAACAGTTGTAGCGGAATAAGTTGCTCTAAAGGAGTGTGGAGGTGTCTCAATTATTTTGTCCACGACCTGTCAGGTAAGCCTCAAGCCGAGAACCAAAGGCGAGACGAGGCGAGATATCTCGTAACAGAAGGAGAAGGTGGGACACGTGACTCTTCCTGATTGCAAAGATCTCTTAAGTATGAAACCCTAGTGCTGGGACGGGTGTGATATTCTTTACAAGGGTTAAGTGGGGGGCACTGCGGAGCGAACGATATCCGGGTGTTAACTAATCTAGGATACTGATGTAGTCCTTTGGCTGCCTTCGTGACACACGCCGATGTTGGCAAACAGTCGAGATTTTACATAGGAATATGTGTAACCAACAGTTTTTCCTGGCTTCAAGGAACGGCGGAGAGCTGCAATTCAGGTGGCGCCTTTCTCGGATAAGAAAACAGGCGCGAGGATGGTTACCGATGATCACGATGGACGGATGAGTCTCGTTCTATGTAATTCGTCAGGTTGGTCCTTGTTACAATAATACGAGTTGGGGATCTCAAGAAGACGGATCAGCGGACAAGAATAGCTGTTGGAAAACGTCGATAACAAAAATATTCAGGTAGGTGATAGTCGCGCCTGAGATGTAACCTCACTGCTAAAGGGGCGCATTGATGGACGGTGACAAGTACTACCTACGCAGTAACTGTGGCTGCCCAGAGCGATAGGGAGAAGGGAGTTTGTTGTAGATTGTTAGTGAGGAGGGAGGATTGAGTGACACCCTCGAGCTAGTATGAACATCTGCAAACAACCACTAAACGACTCCTTTAGTCTTACGTGGGAAGACTTGGCGAGCCGGCCGCCCTTCTTGGACCGTTTTGCTTCGGCGGGCGCCCCCAGTGCAACACCCCGTTGTGGCTGGCGGGAAAGTCTGCTAGCTAACCGATATCGAGGTTAGACTAGCGAGGGCAATCAGTACAATTGCCTTTCAACCTCATCCCTGTGCCCATATAACAACAATACGAACCTAGGTAGATGGCCGGATCAATAATGACGAAAATCGAAAGAAAATCTTTCTCGCACGAGAGGATGCTCATGCGGTGTAGAAATCGAATCCCAAGTCGTCGAGCTCGGTCTTTGGGATTTCGAAATGGCATTATTGGCAAAGTTAGTGCTTAGGGAGGCAGGTTTGGCCAAGCGAGAGGCTTCTTGCACGATCAGTCAGCGGGCTCTTTCTACGTTACGTTACATGGACGGCCACTCACACGACGGCAGCTCCCAAGTGTCGCTGAATGCTATAAGGCAACCAATCTGTGTTGGCAGAGGCAGAGTATGTAGCTGCTCGATAGGGATCAATCGTCGATCGGAACCATCCATACCCTTGGATACTGAGGCTGTGAGTGAGTGAATCTTCAGCCACCAACTGGGGGAATTGGAGATCGCCGGATCCTCCTATTCCTCAGAACCATCCTCACCCCTTGTCGCCTGCTATAAACGTATCTAGGGCTTGCCGGGGGTGAGTGGCACGGGTCCCCCTTCCCCAGTCCCCGTAGAGCCAATCGTTGTTCGCAGTGCAGCATGATGACTGGGTCTACGTGTGATTTGGGTCTCTCCGCAGTGCGAATCATGGGACCTGCTTGGATCTCCATTCGGCCCGCCCTTATCGGCAAAGACAGTTGCTATCGTACATACCAAGTTGAGACTAGGCTCACTTCTGGGCCCTTGTACACACATTTCCAGTGTACGGTAGGAAGTACAATTAGAAAAATCCCCGATGCGAAGCTACCATAGTAGTGAAGCAGCAACCCGAGAAATGGCATTTCACCATCTTCGGCTCCGTTGTTACTATTCTCTTCCTATCATGTAACTAGCGAGCATGTCGTACTACCAGTGGGCTGGTGAGGGCTGTTTCCGTTCGATAACGGATGTCTGACTTCGCGAGAATATATATGACGCGGATTTAACACTCGTCTCGCATCGGGTATCTCTGGGTGTATCTCGCGGTGCTTGGCTTATTTTAATATTACCACAACCCCATGCCACGGATAGGCAATGATTGCCTACTTTACCTCGTGTATATATATATATATATACACGTATAAATATTCCAACGTTGCCACTGAACTGAGCTGATTAAATAACAAGACTGAATACTATCCTCAAATAGTATCAAGCGATTCCCTAACTGGCTGGAACCCTAGATCCTAGACGGCCCAGATGAAGATCACCCGTGGTCCTCCGCCTCGTGTTCGTTGCCCGCCTATCGCGAACCTGCTGAGAAGGTCGTACGCAGAGGCAGCGTCTTCGCCCGCCAGCTATCCACTCACGGTAAGGCAAGTCTGGTAGGTAGTCAATTAGGTACTTCACAACAAGCGCGTAGAGGAGGGAATCATCCCACCTTAGCCCCACCCCTGCTTGGAACCATCCATCTTTTGACTCCCCTTGGCGGTCGACGCCTTCGAGTGTCACGTAACGGTCCCTCGGAAGCTACCATTGATAATCATCAGGCCCTACATCGCGTCGGGGTTCAGACCCCAGACACACGGACAGCTTGGTATCTTATTGATAGCGTTAGTTACATGACCTTGGCATTGATTGCTACCTTGCCATAGGTCTTCTCGCCCTACATACATCGGCTCTCTGCGGACAACAGCACACACCTCTCTCTGGTCGATCATGTCCTGTTCGGGCTAATAGTCATGGTGTACCCCAGGAATATAGCATCGTTTAGTTCACAGTAATTGGAGCCGGTCCCCACAACCTCGCATCGTCTGGACCCTGGCTCAACTCTTTAAATAACCTTATTATCCCCCCGTCCCTGCGAACGTGGACGGCGTCTTTTGAAAATCTCTCGATCGCAGCTTACTTTCTAGCGTTACGAGGCGATTTCGGCCGTGACTCGATCAGTATTCCAGAGGTGAGTGTGGATCGCATACGGTTATATCGGTAGCGGGCTTGTTTCTTCCAAGTGCTGGGGCCCCGCTTGCCCAGGCTATTCTTCCGGGCGGGAGAAGATCAGAACTACGAAACTGACAAAAGGGTACAATAGCCCGGAACGCTCGAAAGACGACGGTTTCCGGATAAGCTCGATTTTGCAAAGGGTTCGGGAGTCGCATCTGGGGCCCCTGAGTGTGAATTAACTAGGCACGATGGCGGACGCGAAGGAGATCGGTACCCCCAGCGACTTGGCGGCCAGGGAATCCTACGCCGATGCTGGACCTCCCGGGCGCCCCCGGGGATGGATGTACAAGGGTGTCCGCATCGGCAACAAGGAGTTCTGGTATGCGTCGCCCAAGGTCCAGCTCCTCGTGGTGGCCATGGTGTGTTTCCTGTGCCCGGGCATGTACAACGCCCTCGGCGGTCTCGGTGGCGCCGGCCAGGTCGACACGTCGATCCAAGACCACGCGTCCACCGCCCTGTATTCGGTATTCGCGGTCGTCGCCTTCTTCTCCGGCACGTTCGCGAACGTCCTGGGCGTCAAGATTACTATGGCCGTCGGCGGCTTGGGATACTGCATCTACGCCGCCAGCTTCCTGTGCTACAACCACACGCGGAACGAGGGCTTCGTCATCTTCGCCGGTGCCTTCCTGGGCTTCTGCGCCGGTCTCCTCTGGACCGGCCAGGGCGCCATCATGATGTCCTACCCGCCCGAGCAGTCCAAGGGCCGCTACATCAGCTGGTTCTGGATCATCTTCAACACCGGAGCCGTCATCGGCAGTCTCATCCCCCTGGCCCAGAACATCGGCAGGACGACCAACGGCACCGTCTCCGACGGCACCTACGTCGGGTTCATCGTCCTCATGGTCATCGGCGCCTCGCTCGCCTTTGCGCTGTGCAACGTCGACGCCGTCCACCGCGAAGACGGGTCCAAGGTCGTCATGATGAAGAACCCCACCTGGCGGACCGAGTTCGTCGGCCTCTGGGAGTGTCTGTACCAGCAGCCCTGGGTCGTCGCCCTGTTCCCCATGTTCTTCGCCTCGAACATATTCTACACGTACCAGCAGAACAACATGAACGGCCCCCACTTCAACGTCCGTACCCGCGCGCTCAACAACCTGCTCTACTGGCTGGCGCAGATCGTCGGCGCCGTCATCATGGGCTACGCCCTCGACTTCCCCAAGCTGCGCCGGTCGCTCCGCGCCAAGGTCTCCTTCGGAATCCTCTTCGCGCTCACCTTCGCCATCTGGGGCGGGGGTTACAAGTACCAGGTGGAGCGGGTCGACCGTGCGACGGCCGGAACGGACGACTACATAGAGAACGGGACCATGGACTGGGCCGACTCCGGGTACATCGGGCCTATGTTCCTCTACATCTTCTACGGCATGTACGACGCCATCTGGCAGACGTGCATCTACTGGTGGGTCGCCCTTCCCGGGTGCCGTGTCTGACCTCACGTCCGTCGCTGACTCCTTTCTCAGGTACATGGGCGCCCTGTCCAACTCTAGCCGTAAAACCGCCAACATGGCCGGCTTCTACAAGGGTATCCAATCTGCCGGCGCCGCCGTCTTCTGGCGCCTGGATGGTCTGAAGCTCGAGTACGACGTGATCTTTGCCGCCACCGTAAGTAAAAAAGTCCGCGGGGCGAAGATTAGATGGAGGTTAGCTGAGAACCAACTAACCCGTGCACGTACAGTGGGCCGTCTGCGCTGCTTCCCTCGCCGTCGCCGCGCCGATCATCTGGATGAAGATCAAGGACACCACAGACATCGAGGAGGACCTGAAGTTCAGCGACACCACCATCGAGGAGGTCGCGCCGACCCACGTCGTTGCGGAGAAGCGTGCCAAAGAGGAGATCTAGGCAGAAAGAACGCACGCGGACTAAGCGGGCGTAGATTGATGTGTTGCCGCACCCGGAATGGACCGCAGTCAATACAGAGGTGCTGGCGTTGTAATTTTGGAGACACCGAATGACGATTTTACTTGTACTGAGTGGATGCTGGCGCACCGACTGGCGTGCATACGTTGATACCTCTTGTCATGTTTAGAAGTACACATCACACATTATTCTTTTTAATGATCTCTTGACGTGATGCTAACCGTTCTGCGTTATCGATGGTGAGCGGAATGTCGTGTCGTGTCGAGGAATTCCAGCAGGGTTCTGACGTTACATGTAGCATCCGCCACGAAGCGTACCCTACCCCGCCAGACCATCGCCCCTTTCCTCTGCATAGTTACCTACCTTTGTACCGTCGTCCATGTTGTCGGGCCCGGTGGATGATGGAAGTATTGGCAGCATAGTTTATTATAGCTATAGCGATCATCTTTAGGTGCTGGCCTCTTAACCTTAACCTTAACCCCTATCACGCAGCGTATAGCAGGCAGGGTATTTATTTGCTTCGGCTATTCATGCATGCATGCTCGAGGAGTCACCGATTCCCGCAGGTAGGCAGGTTGTAAATCAGTGCCCAGAGCGGCACGAGGAGGAGTACTCCGGAATAGGTAGATGCCAGGGGCGAGACGGATGTCACATCTTCCTGCTTCACGAGCGATCCATCCGTCGAAGTCGTATGTGGGGGTGGGGGTTGGGGCTTCCAAACATTTTCCCGACAGATGTGGCCATGGGAGCCATTTCGAGCAGCCCTCCTCATTATGGTTACATCCGACGGCAGTGACCTGCGTGGGGTTTACTCATGCATGCAGTCTCCGTTATGCCAGGAAAATTAGACGCAGCCAACAAGCACGTGCATTATACACCCATACCTAAGCTGCAGCAAATGCCTAAAGACCTCGGGTTAAGATAAGGTCGCCTGATTGCACTAATGCCGGTTCTCATCAAGAGCTTGATTAGTTTTCTTCATCTACCTCTAGGCTCTGGAGGCTTCTGATTGGTGCACCAGAGTGTCTGCTTGACGTAGCTGTTGACGGGGAGCTCGTATTGACCAACAACCAATTACAGAAGCATGCTCTGGGGTCTCTCGTGCACCATTTCAGCCGGTAAGTAGAGCGAAATTCTCACCAAGCTTTAGCTGTGCCTGATGGTCATGCAAATAACGTGAATCACACGGGGGATCCGTAGCTAGGTTTTTGAACGATTCCCAAAATTTTAGGGCAGGTGGTTCTAATGATTAAATCTGTCGTGAACCAACATTTGAGGGGATCCCGGACTACGGGCTGTCATTAAGGATCTACTACGTCAACTGCGATATGCGCTCTCGTCTATGGTACAGTCTGGAAAGACCATTGGATATCGAAAATGCGGTTACATGTTGTTGTAGCCTAGGCGGAAAATAATATCCAAGTTTAGTATCTTCTACTAGTTTTGAAAGACAAGACGCTGATGAGTAACGAAGACGCAACCAAAAGTCGACTGGGAAGATAAGGTTAAGCTACCGTCCAACCGACGGGCCCGTCTCGTAGAACCTAACTCCGGCGAGATTCTCGAGCGCCGAACCGGAACTTTAGCGGTACCCGTGGACAGTGGTGGCATATACACGAGCTGTGAGCCCCTTTGGCTGTGTTGAAGCGAAGGCCAAGATCTTGCTAAGAAGTACAGTACAGTAACATGTGTCCCTGTCAGGGTTATGTATATATAGCAGACCTCGGCCACTCAGGCAGCTTGACTGAACTTCAATGCATGCTCATTGCCCTGTATTCGGCAGGCTGGACTGTATCATCATGGACATTCGGGTGTCAAAAACCTGAGATTCGCGTCACAATGACGGCGCTCCTGACAGTCCAATTTGGACGAGAGTGTCATTTCGTAATCAGATAGTTACAATTTAAGTTCTGCTGTAACGAATGCTCACCAGCACGCCCTAGTCTCAGGGGCTGCTTGATACAAAGATATCGCGCTGTTCCACATACTTACTTATTCACAATGGGGGAGCTTGAGGCCTTTTCCACCACTCTCCTGCAGCCAGACTCGAGGGACATGTGATATATTACGTACATTTTAGCAAGCTCTCCCTGCTGGTGATGAGCTGGCCGAGTCTGTGCCTGAAGCCACGGAGGCGTACCCTATTAAGTAGCGGGTATTAGGGGTGAGGTGATGCGGAGTAAAGTCAGCTATGATAACAGTGAATTGCATATCAGGCTCGGCCATCCGCGAGGCGCCCAAGGCGTAGCCTTCGCCGTTCCCCTTCGAGTTGCCCGTTCTTTGTAGATTCAGACGGTCGCATACATACTGATACAGTGACCATACGTGCTCTCCGCAGTCTAGATTTAAAGTTCCATATAGTAACTCTGATACCTGCGTAGCTAGCTTTGGTCGTCGTATCTAGGTAAGACCCGGCGGGAGATTATTCGCCACAGCCGGCGGAGGGGTGTGCTGTTCAAGTGGCCTGCTGAAATCCCATCCTCCCCGACCTCCCCCAGAATAAAATCAGCAGCATCTCGCCGCT
Source organism: Monosporascus sp. MG133 (assembly GCA_004155925.1). NCBI lineage: Eukaryota > Fungi > Ascomycota > Sordariomycetes > Xylariales > Monosporascus > Monosporascus sp. MG133. The sequence continues at coordinate 55,181 of QJNX01000243.1, forward strand.
GCTCCCGTATCTATGCTCCCCTTCCCTCAACACATCCTACGGGGTCGTATTACTTTCTCATCCCAGATGCTCTCCGCAACCACTTTAGTTCTGCTTGCCACCTCTTTGGTGGCGGTAACAAGCGCGCATCCAGCTCAACATAGCGACGTCGGTATCAGATCTGAGTCGGTAAACTTGGCCATATACCCACACAAGCCTGGGAGAGTCGAACTGCCTCCCCATCATATTTGCGGCGAATTGTGAGTACCCCTTCCTTTGGACCCGCGCTCTAAGCATCCGATACGACATCCGTTTTCTCGGAAACTGCTCATTGTTCCCACCGGCTGTCTTGATGAATGTTTGCTGACATTGCTAAGCGGGTACGTTATACTTACGCTTTGGGTGGTCCAACTTCCGCCGGAATGGTGGCGACCAACGGTAACCACGTCCCCAAACATATGCATAACCCGTCACCCCCCTGACCGACGGCACATCCGCGATCGAGGGCCAAGGGGAGGTCCAGGGGATTGTGAAAAACGTACTGACTTCAAGACGTGACAGTATAATGATGATTTCATCGCAGCTTGTCACACCCTCGAGGACGCATTCAGGGAAACCCTGTTGCAGAGGTGGCAGGTTGTTACCTGGAGAGAATGCTGGGTGATGGGTATGTACAAAACCCCCCACGCCCTCTTGAGCCTGTATCTTCAATCTCTACATATATTTTAACCCCTGATGTCTCTGGACCATCTACCTAAGCTAACGAGGGTGACTAGTACGTTAGAAAGGCCCCCCGCCACCCCCTCAAATACCCTCGCGGTTATCTCATTATTTGAGATCGAATCCCGAGGATGAAGGCCCGCAGCCGCATATGCAAGGCGACTAACCTTGAACAGGATAAGCTATATCCAAGTGGAGGCGTCGACTGGCTGCGTAAGTAACTGCGTGAACCTATCCCTTCCACTTTACTCTGAGAGGGCTTCTGCGGATACGTATTTTTACCAGCACACCCCATCAGGCTGTGAACAGCTAAAGATGGCCACCTAGCAGATCTCCTGAAACGAAATATGCTAACCAGAAAATCGCTACAGACATAAGATTCATAACTCCCATATGGGTTAACCCAAGGAGGATAAAGAGAATCATCGAGCTTCACACGGATGAAGAAGGTAGAAGGATACACCCGGTTACGTTAGTCTGTTGGGATAGAGGGTTCCCTTAAGGTATAAGGTTCGAACCGTCTGCCTAAGGAAGCTAAAATAATGCTATTCTCGCATTGCTTCCTTCTTACACTGCCATGAGTGTTTCTACTCTTTACCACATGCTCCTATTCTTGTCGAGGACATGATGCGTGGGTCGATATAAGTGCCTGGCGGCAATAGATTGAGACTATATATATATATTTCCTGTGGCTTGAGTTTCGCGTAGAACTATTCATCAGATGCTTTACGGATCTTTTGTAGCTGTATACCTGGGATCAATATAATGATTACATTAACACGGATGGTAACCTTCTGTGATATACATTCGAAGTCTGAAGAGCTACCCCTTAAACCACGGATGTCAGCATCTGTACTGTAAATAGGTCGCCTTCGTGTTGGGTCCGAAACCGGGCCGTCAGATCTTCTGAAATCTTCTGACGCATTTGCATAGCAGGCATTTCAAGGGTTACCAGCTATTGCTCCAAGATCAAGAGCACTCATACCATCCCTATAGATACAGCCGTACCTGATTCTAACTGCCGTCCTAAGACGTCCAATCATAAGCTGGTCTGCTATAAGGTTGCGGATCTTACCCCATGCAGTCAACTTTCCCGCCCATTCTACCGGTGCGGTGCACCGCAAGAGCTATAGGCAATATTGGAGATACGGCATATTTATTCAGGGTCGAGTCGGGGTTCTACATGTTCTGAACTTTTTGAATTGCATCCAAAATTTGCGTGCTGTACTCTCACACTCTCCGGACCCGTACAGCGCATCTCCTTAGGATAAACCATGATGCTTCCGTGGACCCTAAGCGTAGGCGCGGCCCTCAGCGCCCTACTGGCAGCTGCATCGGCAGAATGTGACAGGGAGGCGCTCTTCAAATTCGCCGACTCGTACGTGTTCGCGCAGGAGAACGGCCACGCCGGCTACCTCGAGAACATCGCGGACAACTTCACGTACGTGGAGAACAACAAGACGCACGAGATCACGACCGGCATCCTCAACAACGCGCTGGTCATCGACCACCGACACACCATCGCCGACACGATCGAGTGCGCGACCTTCACCGAGCTCGTCGTCACGCGCAACGCCTCGGGCATGCCCGCCCCCTACGTCATCGGCACCCAGATCCGCCACAGCCCGGGCGACATGAGCTGCTATCTCATCGACTCGATCGTGACGACCGAGGGCCACTGGCTCTTCAACGCCACGGGCACGCTATACTGGGTGCAGCGCGAGAACTGGGGCCCCATCCCCGAGGCCGAGCGCGACAGCAGAGACACGCTGAAGGCCGCCGCCGACGCGTACCGTAAGTAATTTCCGGAGATATCTCTTCCCCTATATTCTTTAGTTCCAGGGCACAAATTCCCAAAGGTTGACTTCTGGAGTCGATGACTCCCGAAACATGTCTCACTACCTCCAATTATTCACCCAATTTGACCAGATAAGCATTTACTGACTCTGGATGTTTGTAGTCAGCATGTGGGACAACAAGAGCGCCATCGACGCCGTACCCTGGGGGACACCCTGCGCCCGGCTCGAGGGCGGCGTGTACACGGGCAACGGGGGGCCGAACGACTCGTGCAAGGTCGGCATTCCGACCAACAACACCCAGGCGCCGAACTCGTACCGCCGGTACGTTATCGACGAGACCGTGGGTGCCATAAGCGTGCTCTGCATCTTCGAGCACCTCGAGAACGCGCCGGATAGCCACGAGTTCCGTCTCGAAAAGGGCAAGGTGAGGTATATCCATACGATGACCGTTGCCCGTAATGGTATACCTATATACCCTTTCAGACAGAGAATAAGGGGGGCAAATCTCCTCTTTCGTTAGTGGCATCGATCTGTATCCTGTATGCCGTCGCAAGAGGGCAGCGGACGAAGAGGTTCCTCGGTGTCACGGCCTTTATTGGCGCAGACTGGAAAAGGGACGAGTGTCAAGGGGGCCTCGACGGATTGCTCTATGGTACGATTAAGCTTGCGTTTGAAAGTCCTGCATTAGGAGAATAGTACCACAGAGCATTTGGCCGTGAACCTGTTCGCGGACTGTCCATTCTCATGATTCTGATGATCACCGCACCATAAGCCATCGCGCGATCCTCATATGGCGCCCGCCGTAGGCAAAATCCCCAGATGGTAAGATCCGTGAATACGGCGGGGCCCGTGATTTATATGCATGAAATATCAGCATACAGATAGGTCCTACCCTCATTAAGTTTCCGGCGCTTCGTTGATCCAGGAACCCATTTAGTATGATGGAGACATACCTCCGTCTTTACTACACTACATGCGGTCAAGGATCCGTCCTACAGAGTCAGAAATTGGGAACTATATCGACTTTGTCGGCGTGACGAACCGGACGCGGAAGGGATAAAGGAAAACATCTCACACTCCGCTGAGAGAGACCGCCGAGGATACCTTTGAAAGCAACATTGTATCATTGCCTGTGGCTGATAAGCAGTCTAAACTGTGGTCGGCATTGGGCATTGGGTCAATGGGCCGAAATGCCGGTCCCACCCAATTCATTAGTAATAAGCGATCCCCTCGCGACATAGTTGACTTTCGACGCCATCATAACCGCCTAACCAATTCTCCCTTCGCCCTACTCTAACCATTGCCTGGCAACGCCCGCCGCTTCTGCTCCCTTAAAGCCGAAGCTGAATGAGCCTCCCACTATTCGAGGGGCTTGGTAGATCGTCCTCTCATGGTTGGGCTCAAACCTAGCCAAAGCTGCTCAAAAGGGTACTAAAGAAGACGATAATACATTCACTATATACTCTTACCCCGGAGAAACTCCCTTGCCACGCTATCAAGCCATGGAGACTCCCTTCCGAGCAGGCAAATTCTCTTAGCCCCTGAGCCGATCGGTATAACCTCGGGAAAACCGTACAGCCACTACCAGTATGTACTTTGGTACTTACAGTACCGAAGCGGGTATCGTCGCCGTCATCACCTCAACCTTTGAAAAACCTCGGTCTTCAGTACAGCTGTGCTTATCTCCGACTTCCGACCTCCTCGCCACTGGTGTGTTCTTAAACATACCTAACATACTCACTTTCTACATAGAAATAACGTGATGGCCTGTCCCAAGTTCGAATATCTTTGGAAAGATGGCGACGGCTAAAAGCAGCACCGCACTACCTTATGTATGCGCGCGATGTGTAGGGAGCTTCCTACAAAACAACGCCCGATGCTCGATCCCTGGACGCTGGAGAACTTACTCCGCAGAAGCTGATGACAAGACCGACCGCGACCGTGAAACCCCTACCGATGCCTCCTCCGCACCCGAACCGGGGCCTATGGCTCGTCGTCTCGAAGAGGCGACCGAAGAAGCGTTACTAACAGGCGGACGGGCCGGTCGACGGGCCGTGGAAGAAGCCGGTTTCTCCGAGGAGCTGAAGGAGCGCTTGTTCGCGAGGGTCAAGGACGCGCAGTTCCGGTCCGAGAATGCGGCTGCGTTTGCCGAGGCCGGCATGCCCACGTCGGCCGGCCAGGCGACGCGGCTTATGGCCACCAGCCAGCCGTGGACGGGAACTGAAACCACCCAAGACGCCGTCCTGCGAATGCTGAACGACGCCCACAAGCCGCTGAAACCCGAACTACGCGGTCGTCCTAAGATGCCGGACCTCCAGCCGGTCGACATGCGCATGGGGCAGGAGCCGAGACTGAACGCCGGGAGGAGGGCTGCCAGCGCGAGAGATAAGGCGTCCGCGTACTCCGGCATGGGTCTGAAAGAGCTGGAGAAGGGCCTCAGCGAGGATGAGAAGGAAGCCATGAAGAAAGAGTTTCGCGACCGCTTCCGACCGGCCGCCCGGGCGATGCCGAACACCCTCACCGGACTGGCATCGCTGGCGAACGAGCGGATCGAGGACGCCATCGCGAGAGGCCAATTCAAGAACATACCGCGAGGCCGGGGCGTCGAGCGGGACTCGAGAGCGGACAATCCCTTCATCGACACAACCGAGTACATCATGAACAAGATGATCAAGCGGCAGGACATCGTGCCGCCATGGATCGAGAAGCAGCAGGAGTTGGTCAGACAGGCGCACGTGTTCCGGACGCGATTAAGGAACGACTGGAAACGCTATGCCGCCCGCATGATCGCAAGCAAAGGGGGTTCTCTGGAGGAACAGATGAACAGGGCCAGGCGCTACGCCAAGGCGGAGGAACTGCATAACCCGCGGAAGCGGGACGTGGATCAGATCGCCGTGCCGACCAACTCGACCGACGACCCCGTCATGGCGAAGATGCGGCAGCAAGGGACGCCGGCATCCGCCGATGCCCCGAGCCCGAGGGTAGATCAGGGCGAAATCATCCCAGAGGACGAGCCATTACCCCCGCCGTTCAGAGATTCCGCCTGGATCGCGGCGGAAAAGTCGTACATGGACCTGTCCATCGGCAATCTCAACGCCCTCACGCGCTCCTACAACCTTATGGCCCCCGAGCTCGCGAAGAAGCCGTATTTCTCCCTCGAGCGGGAGCTCAACAGCTGTTTTGCGGACGTCGCGCCCCAGCTCGCGGACGTCATCAAGGAGAGAGCTGCCAAGCCGTCGCCGAAGTCGGTACTGGAGGCGCTCGACGGCCGGCAAGGGAGCGTATTCGACCGCTTCGGGGGCCGGAAAGCCAAGGTGTATGAGTCGAAGGCACCGCACTATGGTTTCAGAGAGATGTGGCGGGATCTGTTCACCCGGCAACCTAGTTGATTATACCAATACTACCGATAGACTCTAGACCATAGCTAGCCAAACATGGTCCAAGCGATATCGTCACACTGCTGCCGCGGCTCTTGTTATGCCTTTGATAACTCGATAATGCGTATAACCACTTCCTCTAAGTCACATATTGTTCGGTTTTGAATCAGTGGGGAGGTGGGCCCCAATTTTTTTTTATGCGCCGCCCCTGACTCCCTGACTGCCGGCATTTTCGGACCAAAGGGAGCTAATGTGGCTCGGCCCGAGCCACGACCCAGACCGACTGCAACTGCGACATCAGACACCCCGGACATATTCAGGCGCTTACATAATGATTCCGTCACCATAAGGTCTGACTATGGCTCTTAAGATGTGATAAATCATAGGGTCAAAGCCCCGGGAACGGTAAGGATTAACCTGATGGACGTCGATTACCCCAGGTAAACACCCGAAGCCTCATAGCAAAAGCAACCATCCCCCCCCCCAATGGAGAATTTCCGGGGTGTCGTACGACGAATGGGCCCGTCAAAACGCGTGATTGCTGAGAAAATCGGGCCAAGACCCCACCACCTTATCACGTATAAGGTTGTGTAGCTCCGGACTGGCGTGAACCCCTTTCTCTTTTCCTCTTCATTGAATTTCTTTTCCCTTCACTTACCCCCCACTTGCCTATCGTGTTGCTTTTGACCTTCCCCGGTCTTGTCTTAGCCCGCCCTCCCTCGCTCGTGTTCTTGTCTTGTGTGTCGGATCGAGGAAATCTTACTTTCGAGTTGTGACATCATGGCGTCGCCGATCGCTTCGGCAGCCCTGAAGGCTCGCGTCCAACGGCCGTCCCTGCTGAAGAAGCTATGCAGGCCAGAAGACCTGCTGCACCACTTCCCCAACGGCGCCTACGTCGGATGGTCCGGTTTCACCGGTGTCGGTTATCCGAAGTCCGTAGCTATGAACCCCTCCCCACGGGAGGGCACGGTGCGCTAACCGGCGGCTCAGGAAATTGCCCACCTTCTTGGCAGACCACGTCGAGAAGAACGCCTTGCAAGGAAAGCTGAGATACAGCCTGTTCGTCGGTGCTTCCTCCGGTGCCGAGACGGAGAACCGGTGGGCCAGCCTGGACATGATCGAGAGGCGGAGCCCTCACCAGGTCGGCAAGGCGATCGCGAAGGGCATCAACGAAGGGCGGATCAAGTTCTTCGACAAGCACTTATCGATGTTCCCGGTGGATTTGGTCTATGTAAGCCGTCCTCTTCGCACGGCCGTGGCCCGGGAAGCGGTTGCTGACGACACCAGGGATTCTACACGAAGGACCGGCCTAACCGGAACATCGACGTGGTCGTCGTCGAGGCCTCCGAGATCAAGCCGGACGGCAGCATCGTTCCCGGAGCTTCCGTGGGCGCTACGCCCGAGCTGGTCCAACTAGCCGACAAGGTGAGGCGGCACCGCATCTCATGCGCACGTGCCACGAGCTGACGCGGAGCCCAGATCATCATCGAGGTCAACACCTCAATACCGAGCTTCGACGGCCTCCACGACATCACCATGACGGATCTGCCGCCGCGCAGGAAGCCGTACCTGATCATGGGCGTCGAGGACAGGATCGGCACGACGTCGATCCCCATCGACCCGGAGAAGGTGGTCGGCGTGCTGGAATCCGACTACCCGGACCAGACGACGCCAAACACGCCGGCGGACGACGCGTCGCGGGCCATCGCCAACCACCTGATCGAGTTCTTCGAGCACGAGGTGAAGCACGGGCGCATGCCCAAGTCGCTGCTCCCCCTGCAGTCGGGCATCGGCAACATCGCCAACGCCGTCATCGGCGGGCTCAGCGAGTCCAACTTCTGGAACCTCAAGGTGTGGACCGAGGTCATCCAGGACACGTTCCTGGACCTGTTCGACAGCGGGCGGCTCGACTTCGCGACGGCGACGAGCGTGCGCTTCTCGCCCGACGGCTTCAAGCGCTTCTACGACAACTGGGAGCGCTACCACGACAAGCTCCTGCTGCGCGCGCAGCAGGTGTCCAACTCGCCCGAGATCATCCGCCGGCTCGGCGTCATCGGCATGAACACCCCCGTCGAGGTCGACATCTACGCGCACGCCAACAGCACCAACGTCATGGGCAGCCGCATGCTCAACGGGCTCGGCGGGTCCGCCGACTTCCTGCGCAGCGCCAAGTACAGCATCATGCACACGCCCTCGACGCGGCCCTCCAAGACCGACCCCCACGGCGTCTCGTGCATCGTGCCCATGTGCACCCACGTCGACCAGACGGAGCACGACCTCGACGTCGTCGTCACCGAGGCCGGCCTCGCCGACGTGCGCGGCATGAGCCCCCGCGAGCGCGCCCGCACCATCATCGAGAGGTGCGCCCACGACGTCTACAAGCCCATCCTCAAGGCCTACTTCGAGAAGGCCGAGTTCGAGTGCCTGCGCAAGGGAATGGGCCACGAACCCCACCTGCTGTTCAACAGCTTCGACATGCACAAGGCGCTCGTCGAGGAGGGCAGCATGCAGAAGGTCAAGGGGTGGTAAGCACGAGGCGAAGGGGCGAAGGAGAACCAAATAACTGATGGGCATCCCCGGCCCGGGAACGTGTGTATAATGTTGCAATATGTATCGTCATTGGTAGGGACCGACCAGGGATGCAAGCGGACTCTTGCTTTTGTAAAAATCATGAGCACGTTTTACGATGTGATGCGGATCGAAGGAGCTACTGTGTCTCCGCTCTCTTCGTAACCGTCTTCCATTGCATCTGCTACCGAGTCGCTCCCAGCTCCTAGAAGATTGCGAAAGAGACGAGGTTATAGGCTAGGTTGACGCGGCAACGCCCAAGGAGTTGTCGCTAGGATCCCATACGGTACGTGGCGGCTAGTCTCGCCAGATACTGGTCACCACAGCTATGACGGCCTGTATTCTCGACTCTATTTACCGCGTCGGAATCTATACCGCGCATGAAGTTCCATAGAGCGTCCTTTGTAAGAAACCACCTGTCCCGTCTAAGCGGGGGGCTTCTCATTATTAGGTCATGCACAGCAGGCGTTGAGTAGCAGATCAATTTTCTGTTATGGTTAACATGAAAGATAGCGCTTATGGAAGTACCCCTTCTTTATGTCACATTCTCCAAAGGGAATTTTTACTTGTGTATGCTTCATTTTCTTTGATAAACGACTCGCCTCAAATTTGCAGCGATCGTATCGCGTCATACCACTATGAAAGACCACAGTCCAACTGCTCAGGGAGAGCTTCTGCACTTTGGATCCCCTTTAGACGATGCCACGTCCTCTGAATGACTTATCTACACACTTTCACTTTTATATACGATTTGGAGGAAAGCGACGAGGGCATCTTGGCTGGTCTCGGGACTGCGCGTGCTTCTTTCGAAGGGGGGGGGGAAGGAAAAGGTGATGGCTAGTAGTTGTATCAGTTTCACATCATTAGGAGATGAGATCGTCGGTAATAGCGGTCTGGAGATATTCGAATGTCTACGCGGTGGCCAAAATGAGGATTCGTCTCAGAGAAGGGCAACCATTTGTATATGAATGGACAACGACATCATGAGGATACTGGCCGGAAAATGTGCCGAAGTGGATAGGATGGTAGCCGCCGATATGATACCAGTGATTAAAGGGTATGTTGTCCGGTCGCACAAGGAGCGTGGTCGCAGTCTTCGACGAGATCGAATACGTTTCTCCGACGCACCGGGGGCGGAAAAGCTTGAGCTGGTCGCAAGCACGCAACAAGTTATAGTCATCCCGAAGCTAGACCCGAAGACGAACTCAGGTAGGCCTCGGCTAATGATTCTTACCGGCGGCTCTGAAGAGTGACCTGACTGATAATACGGCTTAGATCCACCCGCCTGGGTTTACCTGCTGGATTTGAACGCAGACACACTTGAACTATTTCAGCCTAAGTTTACCTATACCTTCATAGGAGAACATCACGCATCGGCCCTCTTATTCCAAAACGCGGAAGCCCCTCCTAGTTATTATTGTAGGCTTCAGCTGGGTGAGCTCCAAGCAATATGGCATAGGGACTGGCAGAAGAGAGCGAAAGCACCTCACGGGGCACCCCAAGCAGATAGACCATCCTTTCGAGAACTCTATGAACCTTCATTCGACGATAAGCCCCTGGACGGAACCAAGAGACGCTATCCCCAGGCGCAATAGAGAAGCAAGGTCGGGGCGATGGGCAGAGTCGGACACGGAGAAGCCCACGCGCCGCGAGGGACGGCAAATGGTGAAGTCTCGTCGCGCTTAGTCCCCGGTTCTACATGATGCAATTTCACTTCGATTACTAATAGCTTGAGTTCCTGGTCGTGATTAGTCAACGCACATTGGCGTAAAATTATTTGAAAACACAAGGAAGCGACATGCATGCCTGGTGCGCGGACATGGGAGCGAATATGTACGTGCTGCTTAATGCACAACTGCGGTCGGCTGAGAGCTATCTACCAGGTTGTTCGCGTCTTGGTCGGCGGCCGCATTGTTGATGTCCCTATTCGGCAGAGGAGTCGATGTCTCCGTGAGCTGATGTACGGCTTCCAACGACGCCTTGACAACGTCGTACCCGAAATTGAAATCAGTTATCTCGGACGGGTTGGCTACAAGACAAGGTCAAACATTGGCTCCCCACGAATCTCGCAGGGTGCACACTTACTGGGGATGTCCTCTTCCGCCAGGAACTCCTTCAGGTCCTCGTAGACGAGATGGGATTGATCGGACCCGACGTTGCTGAGGAGCTGGATGACGCTAGCCCTGTTTCGACGGATCTTCTGGTACAGCTCCAGGCGTTCCTCGACCTCCTCAGGCGCCGAAACGCCCCGCAGAACAATGCCCAGAGCAACGCCGTCTTCCATAGCTTGGGCGCCCGCTTGTGCTTGATCTATGTCGCCTTAGTAGACGTCGGGCGATGGCGTAGGGGGAGGGAAAGACCAACGAGGGAGCATCGGATGTGCTGCATCTCCGACCAAAACCAGCCTGTCCTTCCTCCATATGGGAGTGGGTGGTCTGTATAACAAAGGCCACCTCATGATATCGGTGGCCTTACTGTGGCGGGAGTAAGCTTGGGGATTGTCTTCTGAAGGCACGGGATGAAAAGCCAGGGACGGCGAAGGCAGCACTAACTTCATGACGGCTAATATGGTAGGGTGAAAGCCAGCGAATCTCTCCAGCACTTCCGCCTTGTCGACGGAAGCGAGATAATCTGTAGCCGATCAGAGAGGTCTGTCAGTTCCAGGAGCTCCTTGACGCCTTACCCTCCCTCTTCGCCGTGTAAGTTGAGGCTTCATCGTAAAACAGCCCGACAAAGTTATGGATTGTGTTACTTATTAGTCAGCTAACCTCGAGGTGTGTTCGGCCGTATGTAACTCGATGTACTCACTCGCGGCATGCGTACGCTACCAGCCTCCTCCGATTTTCATTGTCGGCGAAAATCCGGATCTTGCCATCGATGTCTGCATTCCAGGATCTTGTCTCCGGGTCGGCCTCTAATTTCGACGCGGGGATGAGGAAACGGTAGCAGTAATTGTAGTGCGACGGTGCCACAGGCCTGTTCTCGTAACCCAGGACGGTCTCCGATGCCAACGAATGGACACCGTCGGCACCAATGACGACATCCCCCTCGATAACCTCTCCACTGGCGAGCGTTATCGAGGGCGCACGGGGTTCCTTCGGCGCGTCAGCCACAATCTGCAGCTTTCGGGCCAAGCACTTACGTATCCCACGACGCGAGACCCTGGATGGAGAGTCACCGGGATCCCGGGGCCCGCGGGATCGGTGGCGATGTGTTTCAGCGCGTTATGGAGATCCACGCGGTGGGCTAGCCAGAGCTCGGCACCGCCGGATTTTGCGGCCTTCTCCTCGTAGGACATGGTCTCTTGGACGTTTGCCGTGAAGGGGTCACGCCATGCCAGAGCACGCGCCTTGACGAAGCGACTGAGCTTGGGATCGAGACCCCAGGAAGTCAGGAAGCGGCTGGCGTTTGGAGGGACGTTTATCGCGGCCCCGACCTCGTGCTTCATGTCCGACTGTTCGTAAATATTCACGACGTGTCCGGCGCGGCGGAGGGCGATGCCGGCAGAGAGGCCAGCAATGCCTCCGCCGACGACTACGGTCCGCAGCATGGTCGCAGTAACGCGGGTGGTAAGCGGATCACGGGGCGAATCTGATCTCGAACTGGGGAATCGCACTACGATCCGAAGTGTCCCGGTCTAATTGCACGTAGGTGATCTATGTAGACAACGAGACAGGTGGTGATTGACCCTCACCCGCCGTGGCCAGCTTACAGTACGTGCATGTCCCACCCGTACCAATCGTTCGGCACATTGGCTCTGGCCCCCATGCAAACGCAGGTCGGGCGTCTTCGCTTAGGGGCCCTGAGGGGTAGTATCACATGCGGGCCAACCAAACTGCAGTAGGTTCTACGAATGGTTTAAGAAGCGATATTATAGGACACCCTGCGCGGCAGTCGTGGTAGCGTCGTGGTTCTCCGCCATTTCAAACACTCATACCGACGGCTAGACGAGGGTGCTACGCAGCACCTGGCGACGGAGGAGCCTCCTTCGGACTTTTTGACGATGAGGTGGCGGATTGAGACATGCATGATGATCTCCCTTATGCCAACGTGCAGGTTATGCACAGCATCCTGTCAAAATTCCCTTCGCATTCTTTTTCCTCATTCAATGCCATAAACGTGTCTAGGCGTGTCCAAAAGCGGAAAGTCATCGGCGCCACTCGGCAAGAGTTTCAATGCAAGTTTCGTATAACAGAGTCGGAAGAAACAACCAATTGCGACCCTGCGAACGACAAGGCTTACCGAGCCAGCGACCAGGGCTAGCAACACCTGAAAAGGATAAGATTGGAGTACAGAGCGATGTGACCATGAAAGAGGATACTTGAAGACGTCCTCAAACATATTTGAGTGATTGTCTGGATGTGAAAGAAGCGCAGCGCCTCCTGCGTTGGTGGATACGTCAAATCGCTATTTCGACAGTACCCCTTTTCCCCACTGTAGATAACAGGAGGCTGTCTTCCATGACCTAATTGCGCTGAATCGTGTCCTCGTCTCGTGTGACCAGCTTATTCCCCGACTATGAACAAACCAGCAAGCCCCTAACGTTGGTGTACCCGTTTCGGCCATCGGCGCTGGGGAGGGCCCATGAGCGGCTGAACCTAAGGGAGCCCCGGTGGGACTAGCCTCGGTCGCACCCCCCCCTGGTCGTATCCTCCTCCCGCCCCCAACAACTAGCACGACCCACGAGTTTAACGTAACCACACTCCTTTCGGATCCGTGGGCTAGGTGAGAACCACCCTGGAGCATGTGGGGGGAATTCCGCTACATGACAATTGCGCCCTGTAGACCAAGGAATCCTTCTCGCTATGGCCGTCCTGCCAAGCGCAGGCTGGTCCTCCCTTGCACTTGCATATGTGTATCAGTCGCGGCTGCTACTGTATCGGTCCCGAACCTCAGCAAGGTAGATAATATCACAGGCGGCATTGTTAGCTGAGACATATATGAGAGTGGCTCTGAAATTCTTGTCGTGTGGTATTGTAATCAGATCTATTTCGAGTCACTGACGACCTGTTCCACATTGGGTATCTCTAGTAGCGCCCTTTCCGTATCTGCAACATCACAGTATCGCCTTCACGAGAATGCTGCAAACTGAGAAGAGCTCCGGAGGCGTCGCCAAGGAGGCAGATGAACCCTCCTCCGAGCCTAGCGACGTCCCAGATGACGCCCTAGAACGAAGGGCGCATCTACATGCCAAGACGTTCCTCGCCGTCTTTGCGGTTCTGTTGATCTACTTCGCCCAGCTGGTGAGCCTGGTCGGCGCCGGTGCGGTAAGTCTACGGACGGCGCCAGGAAAGTCTCGGGTCGACTCTAACGATCTCTACCATATAGCAAGGCCAAACCATAGCCGCCCACTTCGGCTCCCCGACGAGCGTCGTCTGGTTTACGGGCCCCATCACAATCCTCACCGTCGTCCTCGGACCGATCTTCTCGCACGCCGCCGACTACTGGGGCCGGAAATGGTTTCTCATAGTCCCTACCTTCCTCGGCGGGGCCGGGTCGATCATCGTCGGCCGTGCGAGTTCCATCGGGATGTGCATCTCCGGCTTCACGGTGATCGGCATCGCGTTTGGGGCTCAGCCCCTGCTGCACACGGTCACGTCCGAAGTCCTACCTCGACGATGGCGGGGTTATGGCCAGGCGGCCGACATGGTTTCCAATAGCGCGGGGTCCATCTTTGGGCTCCTCGTCGGGGGCGCCCTGAACCGTACCAACGATCCCGAGTCTCACGGCTTCCGATCGTACTTCTACATCGCAATGGCCATCTATTTCCTGGCCGCGATATTATGCTTCTTCGTGTACAATCCCCCGCGGACCGAGATCCAGAGGCGCCTTACCAACCGCGAAAAGCTGGCCAACCTAGACTGGATCGGTTATATTCTCCTCGCCGCTGGCCTCGTGCTCTTCTGCGTTGCCCTGTCCTTCTTCAAGAACCCGTTCGAATTCGGAGACCCACACGTCGCCGCCGCCTTCGCCGTCGGGCTTGCGTTCGCAGTCGTTCTCGTCGCGTATGAGACGTTCTTCAAGAAGGATGGCATGTTCCACCATGGCCTCTTCACGGGAAACCGGAACTTCTCCATCTCTCTGTTCTGTGTCTTCGCCGAGGGGATTGCGTTCTTCGCCGCCAACAACTATTTTGCGTTCCAGGTCGGCGTCTTGTACGAGACGGATGCCGTCCTGGTCGGTGCGCGGTACAGCATCATGCTCATCTCTGCCTCGGCCGGCGCCGTCCTCACTGGCTGGTACTGTGCCGTATTCAAGAAGGTCCGATGGGCTACCGTCCTCGCCTTCGCCATCTTCGTAGCGTTCTTCGCGTGCATGGCGACGAGCAACCTGGAGACGGACACGCCGGTTTGGGGATACCCTGTCTTGTTGGGCATTGCTCTGGGGATGACACTGACCACCCTGATCACCGTGGCTCAGCTGTCCACGCCTCCGGAGTTGATCGCCATCGCCAGCGGCCTCATTATCAGTATCAGGTCGCTAGGAGGCACAATCGGAATAGCAATCTGTGAGTTTTCGCGCCAAACCTACCAGGTTATCATCTAAGACTTTTAGACAACGCACTGTTCAATGGTGCGATGAGTCGGATGGGTGACAATATCGCGACCGCGGTTATCCCCGAGGGCCTCTCTCCAGACGACCTAGGAGATTTCATCGCGGCACTTACCGGTCATAACAGCAGTGCCCTTGCTTCCATACCAGGGGTGACTCCGGAGGTTGCCCAAGCCGGTACTGTCGCAATGCTAAACACTTACGTCCAAGGTTTCCAACACGTCTGGACGGCCGCTGCGTGTTTTGTTGCTCTAGCCACCATTGGTAGGTTTCCTTCTCCGTCATTTATCACACCCGATGATGGTTGACGGCGTCTCTAGTTTCCGCCTTGCTCTTTGACCAGCGGGGAGAGTTTAATAACCGCATTGACGCTCCGGTGGAGGAGACGTCGGAACTATACAATGCATAGCCGGGTATGCTTAGGTGTCTTACAAGCTGACAGGAAATCTGGTGTCTTACGAGCGGATAGGAAATCTGATTTGAAATGTGATAGACGTAGCTAAGATTACTCCCTCTACCCGTTGAACGGATGTGTCTAATTTCATGATTTTGTCAATAACCTTCGCCGTTCAGCATCCCTCGTCTCCGTGAATAGGGGTCGCTGAAAGGCATCGGAAATCCTACCGCGTACCTCCCTCAGCCGAAGAATCACCAAGCTACTACAAGCCACCGAGTTCAACAGGGACACCACGCGAAGGACTTCTGTTGGCTTGGAAGGTGAGGATCGTCTCTCGAGTACGAACGGTTACGGGCGCTAGAATAGGGACCCCCTAGAATAGAGCTTCTATGCCAGGGCTTCCATGGTGGGTTGTGGAGAATCGCCAAATGGCCAAGAGGTAAAAGTAGGATTCAACCCGGGCGGGTCCAGAGTCCGGCCCAATGGTATCCTCTGAACGGGACTAGGGGGGTTCTGTTTCTGTCAGATTGACAGGACAGGGTTTCTGGCCGTAGTTTGAGGTTCCATGCGCTAAAAGACCGTTTCCCTTCGTCATATGCGGGAGACCACCTCTGCCGTTGCTGTCAGGATAACGTGTCTCTCCCATCTCCAGCGAATGAAATGATGGCGCTGGTCAGCTTCGCAGATGCAAAGTGAGACGCCACACACCCCAAGGATCGCATGAAGGATTTTCAAGTCTCTATTTAACAGCTAGCGCTCCTCTTGCTAATTAGCAATTGCCTGTCAATTTAGTGAGGAAACACCTATGGGCAGACATATCGTATACGGTGTAGCCAATACGCAGCTTACTACGGTCTGACGCCAAGGCGGAGACCCTCAAATATACAATTACCGACAGAGCGACCAACTAAAATGCGTCCTGACACCTCAAGAGAAAAGCCAGGGATACTTAGTACATCCGGCAAATCATCCGTCGCAAGGACTGCCTGCCTCGGGAGCTTACCACTGGCCGCCCCGACCCCCCGGACCATGCCCGTCGCCCATTCATAGCGCCGGTTCGGTCCCGATACCCTCTAACTCACTTGCCTGATATGGCTGCTGGTTCCTCACCATTCCGGTCTAAGCGGCCCCCATTCCCCCAGATCTGCAACTCCTGGGCAGCCCCAGGCACGTCAGGATTCCCGCAGGACGACGCATCCTGAATCATTAGAGATAGCCGGATCATCTATTCGCAACGAGACACCCGTCCAAATGGAGACACGGGCTACCCGTCAGCTAGCCTCAGAGTACGGGAGCGGTATACGACCATGCCCGAAAATGGAACGCAGGCCGTGCATTGACGGCTAGCCCGTGACGAAACATATCAGTAGGCAAAGGCAGCGAAAGAGGTTCATCAGGAGGGTGGGATCAGTCACTTTTTCAGTGCATGAGGTGGCGTGGAATGTCGCATGCGGTGCCTCTTGGCTCTACCTCCAAACATGTCGATCCGACCAGAATAGGGTTTGCGAGAGGCTGTATTATAATAGGCAGCTTCTCCAGATGATGGCGCCGGGAGGTCTTCTCCAGCCTTCTCCATAATCTTCGAAAGCCCATGTATCGACGGCTATGTCCTTGTTATCCGCCGGCTACTCCGTGATCTAATCCATTCTTTCCGCCGTATATCAGGCCGTGTTGGCGCCGGCGACAAGTGCTCACACAGAAGTCCGGTATGGACGGCGAGCTGTGGTATGTCGGAGGCCTGGCGGTCGTGGAGAGGAACCACCCGACGGTGGCTGCGCTGTTCTTCTTTACGACTCTGGCCTTCGTGATGGTCTGTCTCAGGTTGTTCACCCGGATAGTGCTGGTGAGGAACGTGGGCGCCGATGACTACCTCATGACTGCGGCTATGGTGAGTCGTCTCTCTCTCTCGCGCGCGCGCGCAAGAGTCCAACTTCGGGACAACGATGGATCTCGGCCCTGCGAACTGTTGCTGATCGTCACAGGTTGGGTCTATCATCTATCTTACGGCTGTATTCCAGCGTGAGTAACAGCACGGGTCTAATTACCTGGCGTAGTAATGTTGACGGCGGCAGAAATACGATTCGGCCTCGGCTACGCGGTCATCCCCGAAGCCCTCGAAGGTTTTCTGAAATCTCTTTATGCGACGGTTGTTGCGTATAACTTGTGAGCATCTCTCATAAAGTTCAAGGCGCTATTGCCTAGCGCCGGCATGGATCTGTTCGATAGATATGAATAGCCACTAATCCGGGCCCCCCCGAAAGCACGCAACTCGCCGTCAAGTTCTCCATCCTCGCGCAGTACAAGCGGATATTCGAGACCGAGACGGCCACGAGGCTCTTCGGCGGGCTGCTGATCTACCTCGGCTGCTACGCCGCTTTCTGCCTGGGCTCGTGCATCCTCACCTGCGTCCCCATCGCCAAGTACTGGGACGACACGATACCGGGCGGCTGTCTGAACCGGTCGAAGCTGCACTACGCAATCGCGGCCGTCAACATCTTCAACGACTTCATCCTGCTCTGCATCCCCTACCCGTTCCTGCGCCGGCTCAACATCAGCCGGCGCGCCAAGTACATCCTCGTCGGGGTCTTCGCCTGTGGCGCCGTGTAAGCGACGACGACGACGACGGCGCGATCTGAACCCGGGGCTGATAATTCTTTCTAGTGCCTGCATCGTCGCCATCATCCGGCTGCGCTCGCTGGTCGTCAACAACGAGGCGCCGATCGACCAGCAACCCAGTACGTCTCGCGCCATGCTGCCAAGGAATGTTGCGAATCGAGAGATTGACCAGTCTTTTAGTCCAGGGAGTAGACATCGCGCTGTGGTCCGGCCTCGAGATCAACATAGCGATCGCGTGCGCTTCCGTGCCGCAGCTCAAGGCGATGTTCGTCAAGATAATCCCGAAGCTGTCGTACTACAGCGGGTCCCGAACCCCCTACGGCACCGGCGCGAGCGGCGGCGGTGGGTACTACAGCGCGGGCGGGTCGCGCGGCACGCACCCCCACCACCGGAGCGGCGCGGGCGGCAAGAACGCGACGGGTATGGCGACGGGCCACGACGACGAGGAGGATCCTCACGGGCGAAATAAGAACCAAGCCGGCATCCTCGTTGAGCGCGCCTTCGAAATGCAGTCGATGCCCGCGGCGGAGCACGGCAGCGAGGAGAACCTTGTCGCGAGCTCGTGGAACGCGGGCTGCTATTCGCCGAAGGGGGACGGCCGCACGCCGCCTACGGGAGGGCAATCTACCCCTGCTTAGCGCCGCGGAGACTTGTCGTTTAAGGTGTATTATAGGTGGCAGGAACTAGAGAAAACCAGTGAAGCCCCGGTCGCGATCCTGATTATGATTACATATTATTCCTGCGCTTGTATTAACGGCCTCTCACAAACCCTATTCTGGAGGGAAACAGCTTGCTTTGTGAAGGTCACGATTCGAAAGTCCGGGTACCGGCGGCAGGCTTACATCCAATATATCTGCAAGTGTCGGCGGTTGTGGTGATTTGCTAAAAGGAGGTTGAAAGGAACCAAAGGGGTTTGATTGGTGGCCCTAGGATTGCAAGGATAAAGGAGCTGAAGGCTATGTGTGGCTGTTCCCCCTACCCCCAGTTATAGGACAGATTAATCAAGGAACCTAGTTCCCCCAGTCTGAAGAATTGCAACACTTTGCCGATAGCAAGATCTCCACGTCTTAGGTGCGCGATTAGCGTGGCATACACTGCATGGATTCTTAAATTTATTTATTCTTCATGGGCATCACATGACCATAAATTACCATGGCTCTTTTACCTGTGAGCAAAGCAAAAATGCATCTAGTCAGATGCTACGGTGTGCCCGTGGAGCAGACCTAAAATCCCTGGGGTATCATCAGACGTGAAAACATCATTCGTCGTACTAGTATCGTGCTTCCCCCTTCCACTCGTCCACAAGCATTCCTTCCCCCTCATGCCCACTTGCCCAGGAAGCTCATCAGTACCATGCCGGCGATGAGTCCGAAAAGCGCGAGGGCGGTGACCAAGGGAGACGAGTGCGTCATCTCGCCGCCGAATATCCAGTCGCCCGCCCACATCTCCACGACGCCGACCCAGACGAGGATGCCGGCCGAGAGCGCGTCCAGGGTTCCGAGGGCCCAGAGCGTCGTCGGATCGTTGCCGTTGAACGTGTCGAGCACTCCGATACCGATGGCCATCCCGATCGGTGTGGTGATCGCGAAGGCAACCGCCATGAGGAGCTTCATAGGCAGGGACAGGGTCTTCCAGCCAGGGTTGGCGGCGTCGTTCGAGGTGTTGTCCCCGAGGTTCGCGGTCGCGTCTGCGGAGGCGTGTCCCCCGAGCCCGTGGGCGTGGGGTTTGTCGCCAGGGCTGCCGCTTCGCGTGGGGCTGCCTATGGCGGCGATGCGGGTGCCGAGGGCGATTCCCTCGAACATCTGGTGGAAGATGATGACGATGAACAGCGTCACGAAGTAGCTGTCTGCCGCCACGACGACCGTGATGCCGATCACTGCGATATGGTTAGCCTAATGGCAAAGGATGCACGCGCGAGAGTCTTCGGCTAGGGACGGGGTCGGGGGATAGGGTCCGCTGACAGATAGAGTGGAAGATGATTCCGGCTTCGAGGATCAGGACGGCCATGGCATCGTTCTCCGACGTTCCCCAGAAGCGCTTGGCAACCCGGTGGCTGACGTATTCGATGAGGAAAGACACGAACAGCCCCGCCATGACGATGGCGGAAGTCGTAGCTTCGTATCTCACCTCGCCGAGGCATTCATTGGTCAACAGCAGGGTGGCGTGGGTGTACAGCTATGTCGCAGGAGGGTTAGCGACGCGAGTACGACGAATTCCAAGACCGGAGAAGTCTATTCTTACATGCACGAATGCCGTGGAAATGATCACGCCGGTTCCGAACTGCTTGACGATGCTGAAGACCGCGCTGAACTTAGGCGGCAACGCCATGGCGAGGAATATCGGGCCGACGGATCCTGATCCCCTTGTCAGTCGAGGCACAATTCCAGGGGTAGGGCTTGTTCGTCGAACTTACCGATAAGGCCTGCCGCCAACATCACGAATAGCAGCCCGACTCGGAGGCCGATGTTGAAGTCTCGGTCCCGCCTCTCGCAGTTGGGCGCGGTGCTCTCCTCGCTGGAGGGTCCAACGCAGTGTCTATTCACGTCTTAGCCACCTCTAATCACCTGCACCAGTCGTGGAAATCTCAAAAGGGGGAAGGGGGGGACATACTCAACGCCGGCGTGGAAGTGGCAGTTCTGGCCCTCTTCAGCTGGCTGGTCGTGGGCGTCTTCGCCTTGCTGGTCGTGGGCGTCTTCGCCTTGCGAGTCCCCTGCCGCGGCATCGTCGCTCTCGACCTCGTAGCCAACGATCTCGACATCTGAGCCGTCGGGCGCGACACAATAACTAAATGACGGATCAGCCCCACGCTCCTAGGAAGCCCTACGACGTGGCGGAAAAGTACTAGGGACGGACTCACGCTGTATCGCCGTGAGAGTGGCAGTCCGTGAAAGCAGCAGGCAGGTCGCTGGTGAGCGTAGGGGGGACTATGACCTGGTACTCGGAGCTACCGAACATGCAGTACCTGGATCTTGGTAAGCGCCATGCGGAGAAAATATTTGATAGAGGGGGAGGGACTCACGCGTCAGTCTGGTGGAGGTGGCATTCCGAGACGGCCGTAAGGCTCTCCGTGGCCGGAGGAGAAGTGGCAGTCGGCGGCGCAGTGGTGACGGCCTGTCGTCTCTCTCTGGGGGCAGTGAAGTATGCTGATCCTCCCAGGAAGAGCTGGCAGACGAGAAAGGCCGCCACCAGCAGGGCGACCGGGGTACCTCGATCACGAACCATGGTGAATTTTTTGGCCTCGTCTTTTTCTTGTACTTCGGAAGTGGGAAAAAGGCGATGGCAATGTATTGCGTTAGTGTTAAATGCGAGTTGACACGCCAAAAGGGCTACCCTGGGCGTCGGATGGGATGGTAGATGACTCGAGGCAGAGGGTGGTGAAAAGTTAAAAAAAGAGAGAGAGAGAGCACTCGAGGCTGAACGGCGAGCCTGACCGAGAGATGCTGTAGGGAGATTCAGCTGATGATCTCGGTCCCTACTAATAAATCGGCACGAAGGCTGGCTGTATGACCCGAGAGGTTGTCAATCGATTGCCACAAATACCCAGGTAGGTAATTCGCCCGTTGCGTGTTGCTCGGTATTGCTCGTTGAGGTTGTGGCCGATTCGACCCATTTCGTTTCCTGTTTCCCACTTTGGCCCTCAAGGTTCTCTCTTTTGTACTTGGCAGTCACTTGGCGGATCCATTCACACGAAAAAGTACCACCGAGGCCTGAGGCCCCGTGCCTGCAGAGTTTTCATAAACAGCGAGCAAATCGCCTCATTGAACACCCTGATGGACTTGCCATAATAGGGTGATGGCGTGCCTGCTTTGCATTTCCGAATATGCGAGTGAAAGAAGGCAATAGGTAGGTGGCTAGAAGAGAAACTAAGCCCTTCAGCTGGTGAGGCTGTCTTACCTATGCCGCGTAGTCGATGTACGAGTCGTTGGCGCAAATGCACTAGATGGAATACCCCGACGCTAGAGAAACATGTTCTGGAAGAGAATAACACCTTCAGCAGGTGAGGCTGCGTATCAAATTACACCCGTAGCCGGCGTATGAGCCGTGGCCTCGATTCAAAATTCGTATATGATGATTGTGAGAAGAGCAAAGGCCTCATAGAATCGTTACAACTCATTTCGTCTATGGGAATTATTACGAGGCTTGCTTGTATACAGCCGCAGAGTAGCGCAAATTACAGGCGAGACTAATCTATGGTACATGTGACGAATCCATTTCCGTCCCGGTACAGGCTAGCGCAAACTCTACAGGGCAAGGCGGATCGCAGCGAGCAGTCCTCCCGCAAGCACGGCCTTGTTCAGGACGAGCTCTCCCGCAGCAGCCGTATCGACAACGGCATCCTCCGTCTGGGAAGGAGACGATACATCGGATTCGGTAGCCGTCTCGGCAGGGCCGTCGCAGTGCCAGTGGTCGCCGTGGGGCTCACAGCCGACCGACTCTGTGGGGCTCGGAGCCAGGCTACCCGTACCCTCAGCGTGGTCTTGATCTTCGTCGTCATTGTCGGAGGTGGCCGAGGCGGCCGGGGCATCCGTGGTCGCAGCGGCCGGGCCCTCGCAGTGCCAGTGGTCGCCGTGGGGCTCGCAGCCGACCGACTCCGTGGGGCTCGGAGCCAGGCTGCCCGTACTCTCGAGGTGATCATGATATTCGTCGTCATGGTCGGAGGTGGTCGAGGCGGCCGGGGCACCCGTGGTCGCAGAGGCCGGTCCCTCGCAGTGCCTATCATCAACTTAGCGTCAGATTCCACGAACCTCCGATCCCGGCAAGCCGCCGAGACAAAAATGTCTTACCAGTGATCACCGTGAGGCTCGCAGCCGACAGACTCGGTCGGGCTCGGAGCTAGGGATTCCGTGCCCTCCTCATGGTCGTGCCAGCTGGAGGCGGTGGCAACGACCGAAGTGCTGGTGATCGTGTCCACAGCTGTAACACTTGCGGGACCCTCGCAGTCCCTGTAGGGAAGAGAACCATTAGAACAAGTTTGCCCCCATGTTCATAGCACGAATACGCTTACCAGTGATCTCCCTACGGATTTCGTGATTAGCAAGGATGGCATGTTATGTGGGCGATTACTAGATACTCACATGGGGCTCACAACCGACAGATGCGGTGGGAGACGGAGGGAGAGACTGCGCCGCGGCGAGGGCGGCAGCCAACAGAGCAGCGAATGCGGGGCTGAAAGTCTTCATCTTGCTTGAGACTTTTGTAAACGGCAAAAAGTGGAAGTCACAAAAATGCAAGAGTTTGAACAGGATCAAGCACGCGTTTGTGGGTTGCTTTGCTCAGAACGGCGTCTTCTTTATACCACCGTAGTTCAGGTATTGGTGGGAAAACCTCGAAAACAAGGCACCGGGCACCCAAGGAACTCGAGCTAGGATTATAATCGGCGACGTGCATTACCTAGTTACTTGACCTGCACTGCTATCCGTTACGGGAAGTTTAACCGGGTACCTTGGACGACCCCGAGGGACTGGATCACGAAACTGCCATCAAGGTTCTCTCGCCAAGCTTCAGGCTTTGTGAGTATTATCTCGCCATTGGACAACGTGTGGAGAGCTGAAGAAGCACGTGCATATCGTTGGATCCACAGAATGGAGAGGCGAAAAAATACGTCTTGGCGGCAAAATAATAGGTTCTTTTTTTCGGCTGCTTGCTGAATCCAGATCTGCCTCGGTCCTGTTCCGATTTCCGAAGCAAGAGTCTAAATAAAGTTCCGGGCCGGTTCGCGTTAAACTCTAAATTAAGGTATGCAGCTCCTGAGCAGGACCCGATATAAAGCCCTCCTCTTTAATCGAACGATAACCGTTTCCCGATGAAGTGTTACGTTTCTTATTGCTGGCGGTCCTACATGGGAGTCGATTGAGGTATCCGGGCCCTGATGGGAGTGGTGACCCACGACCGGTTGGATTCTCTCCACCTTTATCCTGGATGCTCAGTGATGATCTTGAAGACGGACTTCAGATTACGATACTCATCGGGTCTAGTTGGATGGTAATCGAATGATGGCGTGAGTTCGACTGTGGGTTTTGTTACCTCGTTTTTCAGCAAGCTGCGGAACTCGTATTTCCTCCGCACTGCACCCGAGGCTCCCTATCCAGACGTTTTCCCCCTTGGCGAAGAAAAGATCATTCTGTTTTAATTCTCCTTCCAAGTTAAGGCGGCTTGCAAATAGGACAGTCCGGAGACAGCTTCCTTGGTTGGGAATGCGATCCAGCAACCCCTGAACCCCTGATCCCTACGCAAACCGCAGGACCGCGAAATCCTCTCCCATAATGCCTCGGCACCTCAGCTGGCAATATAGTCTGTCCGACTTTCGCTTTTGACAATACGATGAAGCCGTGAAATGGTAAGGAAATATCATATCCTAACTTTGTAACTGGATCCTTACCCGGCGTCCACAAGTCCTTGAAGGGAGTCCCGGTACAGTAGATTCCGAATAACTCCATATTTTCCCATCCGAGCGGGTAGAGGTCTTGAGGCCCCCGCGCGATTGCTTTGCCGTAGGGCGAAATACAGAGTTCACCAACGAGTTCAAGTCTCCATGCCAAGACTTACCATATCAAAACTTTTCTATAAGCTCTAGATACTACGCCGCGCGGCATATCGGCACAGAAAAAACGGAAAGAAAAGAAAAAAGGGAAAGAGGCTTATGGCGGTAAATCAGCGTGCGCGTCTTCATCGTATATGCCGCAATAGTCGCAGCCACATCGCCATCGGACCGACAAAAGCCGTATGTCTTGCTGAGCCAGTCCAAGCGCTGCACCCGTCTGGCCCTCGTTGCCATGCGACCGCGTCCCGATAAAACCAGGGGCTGAGAGTCGCGAGGCGGCCCCCGTCTACCTTGCAGTAGAGAGCTTGGCTGAGGAAGGCCGAAGAAACCGCTGGATAAGGATACCAAGCGGTTGCTTTCTAGGCCGTGACCCACGTTCATTGATCTGTGCTCTCTACCCCCCGAGGGTCAAACAGGTGCGAGCACGAACTGGAAAACCCGAACCGCAGCCCGTAATGAGCAAATATGAATAACATCACGCGGCATAATCCTGTTAACCTGGCAGCACCGAATCGCCTTCCCACGTCCCTGTATATCGCTCTCCGCCACAAAATGTGGAAGATGTCGGGACCCAGGGTGCCACTGAGGTTCAAGGACTCACCATTTTTGGACAAGGAGAAACTGCGGCGTTGGATTCTGCGGATATTCGCCGGCAGACATATGACGAGCAGGTCATGGGTGATCTCCCCTTAGGTGGCGTCGATGAACGGGGTGTGGTTGAAACCGATAGGCCTCAAGCCCCCGAGTGCTTGCCAACGAGCGCCCAGTGCGCGTTGAAGCGGGCTTTTGATCGAGCATGGTCAAGGTTCGGCGCTCTACGTCAACGTCGGCGCTAAGGTTTGGGCGTAGAAACTTGTGAGCCATTCGGGTTCTGTGGCACGGATCAGGACCAACACGTAGTCGTTGATGCTGTATGAATTGATGCCCTCTGGATATCTGCCGCCGGTCGTGTCTAGGATCGGAATCAGAATGCCGTTCTCAAATCCGGTTATATTAACCAGCTCAAACGCCTACCTGGAGGAAGATACAGTCCGTCTAGAAACCATCTCCTTTCTGATAGAGCTCATTTTAGACAATCCTTGGGTATTGAGTTTTCATGGTCTGGTTCAGGGCGCTTATTTCAGATGAACATCTGGCACTCGCCCAGGTTTGTATCGACCCCCCATCACCTGCACCATGGCACCTTTCGCTCGTGTGTGTCTGCAGTGTAACACGTTGGTAATTTTCTTCACTTCTTGGTTGGTGACAATAGATACCATTGACCGAGCGCCCGCCTTGTCCACCTGGATGAATGGTACAGGAGGAGCAGAAAGCGAAGGCCTATAACTAGGTCGAGCCCAACAGCCGGATCTCGGCCCTTTTATTCTCGTCAATAAATCTCGAAATCCGAGGGCGTTTCTGTTGGAGAAAATATATGGCTAGATAGGCTCGACCCATTAGAACGGTTCGAGCGCCCACCTTTTGGAGTCACAGTTTCTAACTTGTTGGGGCGCTAGAGTTTGTTTAGACTTACCTCAAACTCTCGGCACTACATCGTATAGAACTCCCTTTTTCAACTTATCAGCTCTATGATATATAAGAGCTGTTCTATAAGTAACCGGATTCTATCATATCCTCTCAAAATGCAGGGAGTAATGCTTCTATCATATCATCTTTCCACTTCCTATAGGTATGTCGCTAGGCTGCCCGAGCCACTAGCTGAGGTATATTTTGCAGTCCCCAGGATGAAGGTGGGTACAACGAGTCTGGACAGCACTGAGGTTATATCGACCATAGTCGGAGGATAGATGCTTTAAGAACGTAGGAATACATATATAACCACATAACGCTTGAACTAATACAGCTCGAGCGCCCAATATTTTGCCATAATCCAATAAAGAACCTTGGCCACGTGTTCGTACCTGAAAATATCCGGGGTCCCTCGTCGACGCAGAAGGTTGACGCCGGGGGCTAGGAAAGGGGCGTCCCCCAGAAGGTCCTAAAAACGCCGCGTTAAAAGAAAAGGGTGTAGACCATCGCAAGCGACCTACACAGGGCTTTATCGTTTAACAATATCACTGTGGAATGGATGTGAGTTAGACTCGTAGATGGATGTTATCTTGATCTTTAATTGCGTGTCTTCCATACTATTGCATTTCATATGCTACATTTCGTTGATATCAAACGTTATCCATATATGTGCCTCACGACTGGCATACAATGGAGACTTGCGTTCAAGGCTTGCACTATTCTCCACGGTATATAATTTAGTCCGTAATCGTGATAAGCATTTCAATGGCACTTATGATGCAGTAATTTCCTGAGCGCGGAATAGGCCGCGGAATGTAGTATAATACCACGCGGTGCCCCCGGGAACTTGGCAGCTCTGTGCAATGTTTTCAGTTGTATTGGGAAGTAGGCTATACCTAGTCGACGTCGTCTGGCTCGAATTTCCATGATGTAACCCAGTAATATCCGCTTAGATTCGCAGATCTCCCCATCTATACAGGGTATGCGGTACGAGAGATTTTGGACAGTCGGGGAGGAGGCCCACTCACCCCGCAGACTGGGAGGTCCAGCGCATCCGGGATCCTGCAAGAACGGTCGAGACTTCATTCAAGGACAGATCCGAAACGGACAGGGAGGTTATAAGCATAACCGTGAATCCCGGCAGAGTGCTGCCTGGTTAACTCAGTCACTTTCCCATCGAGCATTCCCTTGGCCTTACCCAGCGATGCGTCACCAGGATATTTGGGTTGCGGCTGCCAGCGTGGGCAAAGTCCTGGCGCAGGACTTCCCCGCTGCCGAAGTACAGAATAATACCTTCAATGCAACCCATGGCCCTTACAATCCGCTCTCGGCAGGAGAGAGGATCGCACAGGCAAATCTGTCCGGGGAGCTCTCGCAGGCAGTTTTGACAGCCCTTAATTTCGAGCGCTCGAATTGGGCCGGCACGTCCGTACGACTCGACCCTTTTTACGTAGACTTGCCTTCGAATTGGACCGATGCACCCGCCGGCTCCGTGATCAAGGTAGAGCAGCGCAGCAACACTTCTCTGTATACGATTGCGCCCACGCTTGCCATATCGCGACTGCTATATACGACCAAGACACTCAACGGCACCGTGATCCCCGCGTCCGCATACGTCCTATGGCCGTGGCTACCGCGGCGCTTCGGGGGGTCCGGCTCCGGCTACAGCGATTCAGCGGAAGACGGACTTCCCGTCATCGCTTGGGGGCACGGCACCTCCGGATGGTCGGGCGAATGCGGGCCGAGCCATGTCCGCAGCTTGTGGTATGATTTCATGATCTTCACTGCCGCTACCCAGGGCTACGTCGTCGTTGCACCCGACTATGCCGGACTGGGGTTGGACCACGATGGGTCCGGAAACTCCATACCACATCAGTACCTCGCCAGTCAGGCGGCAGGCAATGACCTCTTGTACGCAGTCAAGGCGGCCCAAAAGGCGTGGGCGGACGTGTTAGGTATGCGTTACGTCGTGATGGGTCACTCCCAGGGCGGCGGGGCGGCGTGGGGCGCCTCGATCGTCGTGGCTGAGGACGAGGAGCTCCGTCGGGGGTACCTCGGGACGATCGCGGGGTCGCCGTGGACGTCGTTCCGCACGTCCATCAGATTTCAGCGGAGCGCGGTGGGCCTCAACTCGATCATCACACGGGTCGCGACGGGGGTCAAGTCGATCTTTCCCTCGTTCACGTACGGCGAATGGCTCACCGAGAAAGGCGTACGTATAGTAGAACTGCTCCAAGATCTGCAAGGCTGCCAATCGGTGGCGGTGGAGGTGCTCTCGGGCTCGGACCTGGTCCGCGAAGACTGGGACCAGAGCTGGTATGAGGAGGCCTTCGACAACCTCACATCCAACATAGGCAGGCCGTTTGCCGGCCCCATGCTCGTCCTTCAAGGGACTGACGATGCTCTCGTCAATGTCATGGGTGTCGAGGCCGCAGTCAATGTCACGTGCGAGGCAGTCCCCGATGCGCAGATCGAGATCGTGGAATTCGAAGGCGTAAGCCACACGCCCGTGATGTATGCCGGACAGCAGATCTGGTTGGATTGGATTGCGGATAGGTTTACGGGAAAGAAAGCACCAGCGGGTTGTCAGAAGCGTCTGTTCAGCCCGCTTCTAGATGTCGAGAGCTATCTGAAGGATCGCAATTGGTTCCTCGAGTGGAATAAGTACCCCTACGGCGTTGCCTAGAAGAATGACATTCTCTGGGTCGAGGTAAGACGTAACGTCTGGCCCTGCCCTTTCTATAGCTACTATAAGGACTGGTCTCAGACGGGATCAGTACCTCTTCTGCACTTCCATAGCTACAAAACTTGACATAGCAACGGGTGAACAAGGTAATAGAGAATGACAGGCTTCACCCCGTGCGCTACCCTGGAGCCGTACGTAAATTGCCACTGCCTTTCACAAGGCTCACGCGTCTCTACGATCCCGATACGTATTAGCAGGCCATGCGAGAGTCCCAATAACAGGAATGTATACGTTCATTAACCCGGTCAGAAATAAAGAAACGCGTTATGATGGTCATCATGTTGTAGTCAAGCAAAGCAGGCCTAGGTGTATCGTTCATCACGCTCGGGGGTAGAGATGGCTGTGGCAATGAAAATGGATATCTTACTCTTGATTGACCCGCAGCACCATATACTCCTACGAAGAACATCCAGCATGCTCTGTGGAATTGGTCCGCGTTGTCGACAATATCTCATTGCCAGGCGGAACCTTTATATTATGATCAAAGGAGGGCTCATGTCCAGGAGGACTTGGGGGCAGTTGGCGCTAGTCGTCTCAAGGCGGGGTAAGTAGTCTAAATATTCTATACAGTACTTAACTTGACAGCCACTGTGGCGGCCTTAGGGCTAGTTTCGCCGCAGCTCGGGCCACTCCCTCCCATGCCCGTTATTCACCACGGTGTACCAAGTGTAGGGGGTCTTCGTCGACTGTCCAAACACTCCCCTGGTTGACGAGACCTTTTCCATCGTCGTTTATTTCGGAAGTCGTTCGATGATTTAGTACTTGTTCAAGGAAGTGATAATTTTTAGAAGTGTAGAAGACGCCGGAATTCGAATTAACGCCATGGAGACTCTCTATCGACCCGTCTGGAGCCTCGCTACACTGCTAGAAGCTCGGAGCAAAATGTCCACTTCATGATGATGTCACGACCCTCGTGGTCAGGATATCAGGCAATCCACGGCGCACGATGGCCTAACTCCAGCTTCTTTAGTCGAAATAGATGACCTTGACAACATCACGTTTAAAACGTACAATAAGATAATATCGAAGCATCTAAGAAAAGAAGAATTGTATAAGCCCGCCCTATTCCTGAGACACCGAGATGCACTACGCCGTTTTCCGAAGGTCGCCCCAGCACGAGGACCTCGCCAAGCTTGCCGATGAGCACATCAAACATGACTTGGAGCCGTCAGATCGCGATGCGCTTGTCAAGGCGGCACGCGGCATCACGATGCCAGCCACCTTGGGGACGCTTGTTGGGTTAGGGCTGGGCGTCTACGCGGCATTCAGACTTCGGAAGATGCGAGGCGACATGTTCAATGCATTCCGTGCCACCGAGAAACCCACACACGTGCTCTTCGCCAACGGAAGAAAAGGTCGGTTCCGTGCAACGCAAACCGTTTGCCCTGGGATATTTGTAGCTAACCAAACCACAGAGGCCGTGCCGGACATCACACCTTACATGCAGCCCAGCAGGTACGGCGACATCGCCACCTATTTCTTCTTCGGCCTCGGAGGTACCGTTCTGGGTGGCGACCTCGGCTTCCTGGTCGGAACCTGGTCGGCGTCTCGGCACATCACCAAAGATCCTGCGAGGCAGAAGAGGATCGAAACCGCTTACCGAAGATTCAAAGCCGACTACCTGAGGCGAGAGGCCGACCGCTTGGAATCCGGGGGAGAAACCTCGCTGATCTAACCGCGCCATCGTATGTGCCCAAGGGCTCGGCTGGTCGATATGGAAGCAGACAACTACAGGATGTACATTGTGTCTATGCCGTGAATTCGAATACCATTGCTACCTTCGTAGTGGACTTCCAGCCCTCCGGGGATCTCGCTCACGTAGGCACCGGCGTCCATACTCGATGGCCAGCCGTGAGATTGAGGCTCATTTCGGAGACCCCCTTGACTTGCCACCCTGCCGCTCGAAGTACTTGTATCTAATCTAAGTGATCAGTTTATTGGGCAGTGTGTATGCTTTGCTTACGTGAGGGAGGTGGTCTGACCTGTAGGTTCTGATGTTGGTCTTACGGTCGAATGCCGCTGCAACTGGCCTGTCGAGAGACCGAGTTGACAAGTGGGGTAACTTGCCAATCCACAATCGGGTACAGTTACGTTAGAGGCGCGAACCGTTGGGGGTACGACATGAGTCCGGCTGAGCCCCTGCCCGGGCAGTTATACCGACTCGGGAGTTGAAAACGAGTTGTCGTTGTTGTTACTAACGGTCCCGTATAAGACACGTTCTACAAGTATCACGACTCTATTTTTGGCTACACGCACCGTCATAACGCCGACGCCTAGGGTTAGTTATTCCGTGAGAAGCTAGTTGGGATGATCCCAAATAGAATCGAGATCGCACAAAGTGCATGTCTCTCGATGGTGCGTCCAAATAGAGGGGGAAAGGCAGCAATCGACAGGGGGATAAATGGCGGGCATGCTAAAAACAGTCAGCCCACCAATACCAACCGTCGCTGGCTCGTGCAAGTCAGACAGAAGTGTAACCCAAGGTTGCATCTGATTGTCCGGATAGACAAATACGCATCAGGGCTTCTGGCGGCTACCAGAGGCCGGTACATGCGCACCCGAGCGCTTATTGGCTCGTCGGGTGGTGTTGTAAGGCGGTTGGTCGCATATCGCTGCGGATCAATAGCTCGTCAGGGTGGCCGTGTGGGCTTCGCCTCTTGTTCACTGTTGGCAAAGGCGACGCACGCGTTACTTACAGTAGGCTGCACGTCCGTTGCAGAGGACGGTGACCTCGCATGATGAGCCACATCTTACTCCGTCCCTTAAGTAAACCCCACCATGACCTGCGGCGCTTGCGGGTCGAGGTCCCATCCCGCGCCCTCATGTATGCCAGATTCCGCCTTCGATCGCAAACGCCCACATCCGCTGGCGGCATTCTTCGACATTCGTTCTCATCGACCGTCCGAGGCAAATCCAGATGACGAACCGGGATGCGATATCGATTTCGGAATTGGTCAACGTAGGTAGTGCTGTTGCCTAGACCCGGACCCTTGTCATGCATCGCGCGGCAACCGGACGGGGCCGAAGAGGCCGAGGCGTCTTTGCGGAAGTTCCCCAGACCGACAGCGACGAGGACCACGGACCACCATACGTGAGACGGACACCGACCCAGTTCCGTCGCCAGGTGCAGAGCATTCTTCGGCAGGAAAACCCGGGTGGCGGCCCCGGGGCCGAGAGCCTTCGTAGCTCGCCGGCGCTCCCGGATACCACGCTGATCAGCGGCGGTTACCCGGAAACCCATGACGATGGGTATCTCGAGGTGGACATAGGGGACTACGCCGAGTATGGCGAATATTACGGGCCTCAGGCGATCAACGTATCGCCCACGAAGAGCCTCAAAGCCGGGCTTGGCATCGAAGTCCGCCCGGTTACGGACACCTCCGACGGGCTCTACGTAGACGACCCATTGACGAGCATAAGCTACAAAGGGTCAGAGGGGAATATCGAGGAACTTGTTCCGCGCGAAACGCCAAACTATCGGCCGCTGGTCCTCAGGAAACGCTTCTTGCTCGTCCTCGTCACGGCGCTGGCTATGTTCTTGGGCCTAACAGAGCTAGCGGTGCATCTGCTCCCGGACGCTTCGAAAATGCCCGGTGGTGCGGACGGCCAGGACTCCACCCCGAAACCTCCTCGCTCTCGCTCGTCGCATAAGGGCTCTGCGGGTGACGATGGGCTAGCAGGCGTGCTGCTACAGGGGCGGCAGAATGGACACCCAGGGGTTGACGATGACGCTAATTCTCCCTCTCCGGTTCCTCCAGCCGGGGAAACGCCTGCGATTCCGACCGAGAGCCTGGATACTACTTTGCCAACGGTCATTCAACCTCCGCAAGAGACTCATACGACGCAGACAAGCAACATGCCGAGCACGCAGGTAACGGAAACCTCGGCCGAGCAACAGCCAACCATCCCACCTACTACCGAGAAAACGACCGTGGCGGATCTCCCTACCGCTCCCGACGCCCCTACCGCTCCCGACGCCCCTACCACTACTGACGCCCCTACCACTACTGACGTCCCTCCCACTACTGACCTCCCAACTATTCCTGAAAATCCGTCATTCACTCCGTCGGATACCTCGAATCCAGGGACGACGACTACAGTCGAGCCTATCGCGCCTCTTCCGACAGAAACGACTACGGAGACCCCGGACGCTCCGAAGTCGAATACCGAAGTAGAGGTTCCCAGCACCTCCGCATCAAAGCCTAGTGAAGGGGGACCGACTCTCACGGACACCGGGACGTCCCAGCCACCCCCTCCTCCTACGTCGAATGTGCCTTCAACACAAGAACCCACGAAGACTGGCGATCCTCAACCTCCAGACACTCCGGAAACATCGCTGCCCCCGGGAACCTCCCAACCTACTAAAATCCTGGAGCCTCCAAACAACCCGGAGCCGACCACGAGCGTTAGGACCACAGATAGTCCACCTCCTGTCACGACCCGGGAGCCGGAAACTACGACAACGGAGAAAACCATACCTAAGCCCCCAGGGGAAACACAACCACCCCCACACACTGAGAAGCCCCCAGAGCCGACCACGAGCGTTGGGACCACAGAGAGTCCACCTCCAGTCAAGACTGAGGAGCCGGAGACTACGACGACGGAGGAGACCGAACCTAAGCCCCCAGGGGAAACACAATCACCCCCACACACTGAGAAGCCCACAGAGCCGACCACGAGCGTTGAGACCACAGAGAGTCCGCCTCCTATCGCGACCCAGGAGCCGGAAACTACTACAACGGAGAACCCTCCGGTGGAAACACAATCACCCCCACACACTGAGAAGCCCCCACAGTCTACTACAAGCATTAAAATCACAGATAGTCCGCCACCCCCAGGTGAGACCGGGGACCCGGAAACTACTACAACGGAGAAGACCAAGCCTAAGCCTCCGGTGGAGACACAACCACCTCCACACACTGAGAAGCCCTCAGAGCCTACCACAAGCATTAAAACTACAGATAGTCCACCTCCAGTTGAGACCGAGGAGCCGGAGACTACAACAACAAAGGACAGCACCGAAACTAAGCCTCCGGTAGAGACGCAGCCCCCTCCACACACAGACCAGCCCCCCGAGCCTACCTCGGCCACGGAAAGCACTGCAATACCGAGCAAGGAACCGGAATTATCGATACTGCCCGTCGATACGCCGGAAACGTCTCCCAGGCCAACAGATACGCCGGCACCTACAGAATCGCCAGCCCCTAGCTATTCAACTCAACCCCAGCCTACCGAACCTCAACCTACGGAGCCGGAACAAGCCCCGAAGCCCACTCAGGGGGGCCCGAGCCAGGGACCGCCGTCTGAGGGGCGACCCACCACACAACAACCTACACCAGAACAGCCCACTCAAGGAAAGCCTACCGCAGATCCACCCACTACAGAACGTCCGGGTACAGAACAACCCACTACGGAACGACCCAGTACACAACAGTCCACAATACAGCAATCCACGACACAACTACCTACTACACAAGCACCTACTACACAACCACCAACACCAGAACAACCCGCTACAGAAAAGCCCACCGCAGACAAATCCACAACAGAAGAGCACACGTCGGAACACCCTACTCAGGGGCGACCCACTCCAGACCAGCCTGCTCATGAGAAGCCTACAGGAGGGCAGCCTACGCAAGACCAACCCACGCTAGATCAACCTACGCTGGGACAACCTTCTCAAAAGGAGCCCATCCAAGGACCACCTACTCAAGGACCGCCAACCACAACTGGGCCCATCATCACTCAGCCCACTACGCCTATAGCACCAGAGTCTTCATTGAGTAGTAAGCCGGAAGGCATTCTTGAGCCCTCGCCGTCACCACAGCCCCCAGGAACCTCTGTTCCTAGCACGGATGGGCCCACCACCAGACCATCTAGTGGCGAGAATCCTACCAGCGACCGGTCTGACCCGTCGATCTCGGGTACGCGGACTTTGTCGACTACGGGGATTGTATTCAAAGAGCAATCTAGTCTGGCGAATCCACCCTTACCTCCGGAAACGACAGCCGCAGCAGAGGCGAGTGAAACACACGAAGCCGGCGCAGTTTCCGTCACGGAACCGGGTACTCAGGGCGTGGATCCGTTCTCGGACCTGGAGCCTTTCACGACGCTGGTTCTAACCGAGGATACATCGACAAATGCTCACCCAGAAGTGACAGCCCTCGGGGCCGAGGTTTCGGACGATGACGACTACACCCGGCTCGCGACGACGACTAGTTTGACTCACGAGGTCGACTTCGGACAGCGGCTCCTTCTGTCGGCCTTGACGCTTTATACCCCCACCGACGTCAGCGGACGGGACGCGACCCCTATCTGGGCCTACAGGACTTTGGCCACGACGGTAGAGACCGATGCGAACGGAAGACCTACGAAGACCGAGACCCTGGCGATGCTCTATCAGGGACAGAGGACTATCCTCACAGATTACCAAGGACGGCCTACTAGGACTCTGACTTATTACGTCGTACCCTACGAAGCCACCCTCTATGACGGCCTCGGTCATCCCACGGCTACCACTACCATTGATGTCGCCCAAGTACCCACGACGCGTACTCTCCGTGACGGCGACGGAATTGCGACGAGGACTATTACAGAAATGGTGCCCATATCATCCACCACCGTCCTGGTCGTGACGGCGACCCCCACTAATCCGGCCGACCCCGGTAGCATTGGCAGAATTGATCCGGAGAGCGCCATGCATGTTTCGGATGCACAATACTTTCTCGTCCTCATGTTCCCCACGTTAGTCGCGATCTCGTTAGCCATTCCCATGCGCATACTCAATCGAACTGCGAAGCTCTACCAACCCTTCCACGCCATGACGTCGCACAGCGGTGCTCCTGCATCGGAGTCGCTGTGCCTCGATACCACGGGGCCAAGAAGTCTGCTCACGGGGATTCGCTCGGCGTCGAGGGGGCATATCCTACCGAGCGTGACCGGCGCGCTCGTCCTCGCCAGCGCCGTCCTCATTCCCCTGAGCGGGGACGTAGCTCACCTTAGGCTCGAGGGTCCGGATTGCGTTATCGGGAACGGGACGGCCACGGACTGCGCTATGGCCGTTGCGATCCTTCCCAACACAGCCCGGGCCGTGATTGGAATTCTCGCCTTCATGCTCGCCCTAACATGTATCGCGGTCGCCGTCCTCTGGAGGTGGAGGACGGGGGTCGTCCAGTCCCGGAGCTTCCAGCCGTGGAGTCTCCGTCACATGGCCCATCTCGGGACAAACCCCGACATCCAGCTCTTGCTGGGGCGCCTCCGCAAGAGTAGGAAGATCACGGCGGACAGCACCATCAGGACGTTCGGAGGGAGGTCGTTCGTCCTCGAGTATTGGAAGGACAACGGGGTGCTGAAATACGGGATCCTGATCTCGAACGAGGTGGGTCAGCCGCTAAGGAAGGACCCGGCCAAATCCGTCACGTTCGCCAGCCGGGGACCCAAAGGCCACAGGATGCCATTCTTCCTCCTCACTTTCCTCGGCAGGGTGATGCTCCTCTCGTTTCTGTGCGCGGTGCTAATCTTCGTTTTGGTATATAACATCACCGGGGAGAGGCGGAGGACTGGCATGATCGGGACCGGCGAGTCGCTCGGCGTACGGATACTGTTCACGGCTATTGGCGTATCGATCGCCTTCGTCTGGGACTCCTTCTTCTACTGTAAGTCCGGCTCCGTCTTATGATGCTGCCGGTACGTTGCCCGCTAACGCGTCGACAGCTGTCGCATCGGTGAGCCCTTTCCGACTCCTGAATCGACAGGACCAGCGCTACGCGCAGGAGGCGATGGAAACGGCGCCGCCCACGAGCGTGTTCGGCGGGATAGCCTCTACGCTCCGTCACCGACGTCGCGACTTCTACCTCGGCATCGTAGCCGCCGCCGGGATCTTCGCCGAGCTGCTGCCTCTGATCCTGAGCAATGTGCCTTTCGAGGCCCGCCGCTCGTACCCGGGATTCGAGCCCTGCACCTGGATCTCCGTCATCGTCCTGTGCCTGATGATCTTTGTGGTCGTCGGCTCTTTCTTGGTAAGGTGGCCGCACATGGCGATCGATCCGACGAGCCTCGCGGGCCTCCTGTACTACGCGTTGGACCCCGAGATCTCGTCCAGCGTCACGGGGAGGAGCCCGTCCGGCGGGGTATTGTTTGGGAGGGTCAATACGCCCGATGTGTGAAGTACCAGAAATTATACTGGATGAATTTACTAGTTTCCCTTAAACCTGCCATTTCTGCACTATCGACTCGCTCGCAGACAACCGTAGACATGTCCTTGAATCTTAAACCATCACACCTTTGCTGTCGGTGCATGCCTGAGTTTCCTATGCCATGACGGAAATAGCGCGTAAACTGAGCCAGTCTCATGGTCCGAATAGTCAGAATAATCGTCACGCAAGACCTGGCTACGAAATTCCCAAGTCTTAACTCGGGTAATAATGCCCAGGGCTTGATAGAACAAAGCCAGTGGTTTATAATCTCAGTGAGTGGAATCTATTTATCAGCCTGTGAACGAGCGACAGAAAACACTCGAAAAAAAGCGCATCTATACAAAAGCCGTCCGCCTCTCAACCCCCGACGTAATTCCTATTTCAAGGTCCCCGCATACACGGTACAACGCATCCGTCGATCGGATATCGCTAGGCCCATCGTCGAAGCAAAGACGAGACCCCTTAAGATTGGAAGAGCCAAATCTGGTTCTGGTCCCACGGGTGCAATTCTGCCGTAGCCTCAATGGCGTTTCCGGTGTACGTGTGGTCCTGGTTAATGGCGGTCGTGATCCCGACGGTGCTCTGAAGGAAGTCTCGGATGCGCTGGTTTCCGGTTGGGAAGTTCTTGTTGCCGCTTGAATCTGCCGACCTGACGAGGTAGACGCTTTCGGGCTGGCCCAGGTTCTCGATGAGAAAAGCCCACGAATCCGCCATGGACAGCCCTTCGTAGCCTCGCCCGTCCTCCTCGATGATGCGCTGGAACTCGTTGGCATCCTCGATGGTGCTTCCGCACAAGTGCATGAACGCGCCCCATCTCCCCTCGTCCGATTCCGGCCAGCTTGCGGCCGCGACGCTACAGCCCGTGAGGTCGTCAGCGTAGAGTACGTCGTTGCCATCCACGCACGGCTCGGCTCCCATGTGGTCGATTTCGACCCTCCATCGTGTTGCGCTAACAAGCGAGAGCATAGAGAGGAAAGTGCTCGAAACTATTGCTGACTTCCTGATGAAATGTCCGGTCGCGAGCTTGGTGTTGCGGGTTCGTATCGTAGTGAGGAACTGGCTGAATTGCAGGCTGTGTTGGGTTTAATGGAATAAGACTCGACGGCAGGGCTTGAGCGGTTTTATACCTCTATTTGCTACTATGATTCATATAATTAGGATCGCGAAGCTCATATTCGTCATCGATGGTGCCATCTTCTCGCGCAACCCGGTGGTTAAGCATACTCTATGATGTCCTTTTGCGGCAACTGCTATGACTATCCGACGATCATGGCTTGAGATGATCTCGTGATTTATTCATGGGGGCAGGCAACAGTCAGGTCTAGCATAATGCCTTGCCACTCTTTCGCATACGGCAACAGATGAGAGGTCTAGTATGCTTGCGTCATCGTCGGCAGAGCAGGCTCCCGTGTCAACGCAGGCCATCGGGGCTATGCTGGCCTTGCTGTCGATCTTTCGTGGCCTTGCTATCGACTTTCGTAGCCTTGCTCAGTAGCCGCGCCTCAAAGAGAGAAAATACCAGTGAAGCCAGAGCCAGAAGCCGAGGCCACCCGGTGGAACGCTGCGGACGACAGTGTCAGTATCCGTGCTAAATCCTCTGATCGGCGTGCGTTATTCATAGCACGTATTCTAGGGCTGACGCCGAGAGGGGGATGAGTTCATCTCGGTCTCGGCTCTCCGTCGCTCCTAGGCAAATAGTGGTGAAATGACCACTCGCACAACCGTTTTCTCGTGGCCCCCCTTACTCGATAGCTGCCGGGGCCTGCGCGTCGGGCCTCACGCCATTACGACTACTATGGTTCGAATGGTCTAATTTTCATGTTCCTCCACCTTCGTTTACCGGACTAGGCATGACGGAGAAGTTGTCGGACGGTGACTGCTATAAAGGATTTCGCCGCTTCGGGAATAGTACGCAGGGTTTTTTTATTCGGCGGCGTCTGGTCTCCTCCGCATATAAGTAGCATAGACTCGCCCTTTGTCACGAATGGAATATCGGTGATTCGGAGTTCCCAATGCATATTTCTTGTTCTTCGTAACTAGAGAGTTGTCAGGCGGCAGTGATGTTCTGGGGAAGTCCAAGGGCAGACGGTCATGTACGTAATTGGTCACAGTGTTGTTTAGGCCTTTTGTATGTAATAGGAAGCTTATATTGGCTGTATATATGAAGCGACGCAAAAGAACGTCCCCTTTCCGGGCGGCACCCGATTTTCTAAATATTATAACAGCCGTAAGACGCGGGAGTTTAAATCAAATAAACCTCGTGCTAGCGGAGTTGTATGCGGTGCGCTCGTGCCCCCGGGATAGAGAGCGGAAGGTTAAGGTATCCTAGGTATTCCGTGATACGGCCGACGTAGGCGGGGCCGGATACGCCGTTGGTGACGACCTGGATAATGGCGTTGCGGCCCGTCCCTAATGGTGCCCTCGGGGACGGGCAGCTGGGGGATGCAGAGGTCGCCCTTGCCGGCGGCGTTAAGCAGCTGCGGCGTAGCGCCTCAGAAGCTCTCGGATCTAAAGTGGAAAAGTGAGGCCCCACACTATGGCGGAACACTAAGTAAGTATTAGATCTCATAGAAGCTAAGGCCCGGCCCTTACGACATCTCCAAGGCATGATACGCAGACGCACATGTTTCACACAAGGGGACACTAGGACTCGGTAGAGCTACAGTATGCTTCATTATATTATCTCCTCCACGCCTGATTCCTTTAGGCCTATTCCTGTGGTCATCTTGATGGTCCACTTTAGTCGTCCTTCGTGTTTTTATCAGATCGCTCGCAGCTCAAAAAGACATCGTCGGTCTGTCCCCTCGCGGCACTGACGACGGCGGCATTGGGCTCATCGAGATTACCGGCGGCGGCGTCCGGGGCCACCCTCTTCTGGAGGAAAGCCACGTAGGTCTGGCAGTACGGCTCGCCGTATTTCTCGGGTCGTTGGTGTGGAAACGCCGGGGTTTCCTTGCCCTCATTCTGGACTGCGACGGCAACTCCGTTAGCAAGTGTCGCTGCGCGAGCGGGTTTGCGCGGATGGCACAATACTTACAGACGAGGTCCCAGACGTGGCACTCCACACACCAGGCGAAGTAGGCCGCGGAGAGGGTGGGCAACTCATTCTTGGTGGCGAGCTTGTCCACCAGAATCTCCTCGCACCTCTTAAAGAGGTAGCAGATGTTGTCCTTGGTATAGGACGTGCCCTCTGACAAGACCTTGAGGACAGCATCGCGACGACGCTGCTCATCGGCCGTCAGAGCGGCGCGCATCTGGCTGGACGAGGGGGCGGGAACGGATGTCGATTCCATTGTTAGATATGGCGAAACTGCGCAAAGAACTGTTTTTAAAAAAGGGCGCGGAAAGACGGGAATTGTTGTGGTTATGGTTGTATTTGTGGTGGTGGTGGTGGTGATGTTGGTGGTGGTCAAGGAAGCGGAATATTTTAAGAAGACGGGGGACATCTTATAGGATGGCGCTGGGGGACATGGAAGTTTACGGCCTCACGTCACGTTCACGTTGCCCTGGGAACTACCTGAGAAAAATCATATATATTTGTGAACTCCAGGAAAATAATCATAATGGTGACACTTTTTTTTAAGAAGTCCCGCGTCTTTCTCGTATGGCTCAAGATAATCCAAATACTTAACAATTCGTTATTCTCCTGCCGAATGTCTGCTGTTATATGTTCTTCCCTGCCCTTCCGCAACAGCGCCATAACGTTCGAACTAACTGTAAAACTACCGGTGATAGATCTGCGCTGGCTTCGCTTACCTCTCGGGTTCCTATGGCTTTCATTCGCGCCCCTCTCCCGGCGTCCAGTTTTAATGCGGGTGTTTAACTTCGTTTTAAATAACCAGTCGTGGCCAAAAATCATCCAAAGGCGGCACGGGGCTTCATATGCAGCTGAACATAACGGTACCATTACCTCCTTCAAGTGCTGTTATGACAATGTACTTACCGCTACGTCTTTTCTGGCAACACTCGGCACCCAATAGCCTTATATGCAGAGGGCCTGCGCGAAGATGCGGGAGTTTAAATCGAGCAAACCTCGTACTAAGGGAGTTGTATGCGGTACGCTCTTGTGCGCGCCTGGGACAGAGGGAGGGGTTAACGGGCATACTGGGTATTCCGTGCCAGTAAAATCGCAGTCAGATGATAAAAGTAGCTAGCCATAATACTCGTCCTATGAACAAGCTACGATTATAGCCAGCTTAAACCAATGACCAGAGCCTGCCTAGGTTTACGGTAGAGGTAACCCGATGCCCTCCTTTGGTCAGCTCGACAGACCACCTGACAGCGTGTTAGAGCATGGAGATGTGGCCGAGCCAGGAGGGGGTCGACCGGCCTCATGCCCAGACGCTGGCCACTTCTCCAAGGTGGGACTCCCCGTGAGCCACCGGCTACAAGCATTGGAGCGCAGAAGCGTCATAGGCACAAGCAAGTCACAGGCGAACATACGAGTCACGTTTCAACATATACCGGACAGCAATATACTGAAATTATCATAGGCTACCTTCTCATCCGGCAGACATATCGCATATGTCGCACCTCCTCACCTGACAGGCAACTCCGGCCGGGCGCGGCAGCGACATGCAAGCAAAGCACGCATCGTACAAGCAGGCGACCACGCCTACTCCGGCTAGGCCTCCTACTTGTCGGCGTTGTTGTCCCTGAAGTACTGGTTGAGCTCCGCGTCGAGCTCGGCGTGGGTCTTCTTCCTCGACCGGCCGTCGTCCTCCTCGCGCTCGCGCTCGTCCTCGTGTTCGTGCTCGTCCTCGTCCTCGTTGCCCCGGTTGGCCTTCTTGCCGCCCCTCTTGCGCTTCTTGCCGGAGGCTCCGCCGGACGCCCCGCCAGATGCCTCCTGCGAGGCCTGGTCGGACGCCTTGGCGGAGTTGCCGGCCGGGTTGCTACCGCCGGCGGTGGACCCCCCACCCAGGGCGGGCGCAGTCGCACCACCCCCGGGGAGGGAGCCGCCGCCGAGAGGCGCGCTGGGAGGCGGAGGAAGAGGCAGCAGCCCCATCCGGAGGCGGTCCGCCAGCCGCCTGGTCGTCTGGGCCTTCGCGTGCTGCGAGGTCCGGAACACCGCCACGCTCACGGCTCGAAACCCGCCAGGGTTGCGGGCCTTGATATCTTCCTTGGCCATCTGACAAGCGTTGTCGAACGCCCGCTCGTTGTTGTTGACGGTAGCGAACGCGTTGCCGCCGCCCGTCGCCAGGA
The DNA here is from genome assembly GCA_004155925.1 of Monosporascus sp. MG133. Taxonomy (NCBI): domain Eukaryota; kingdom Fungi; phylum Ascomycota; class Sordariomycetes; order Xylariales; genus Monosporascus; species Monosporascus sp. MG133. The sequence goes on from QJNX01000243.1 coordinate 97,382, forward strand.
AGTTGGCGTTGCTGGGGTCGTCTCGAAGGGTGGCCCCCTTGAACCCTCCGCCCTGGTAAACCGGGGCCAGCGCGTTGAAACTAGCGGCCGTCGGCCGCCACTGGTATAGCTTGCCAGGCGAGGACGCACTCTCCGCACGTCCCCGCGAGGCCACGCTCTCCGCGCGACCTCGCGAGGCGCCGCCTCGGATGGTCTCGTCGAGGGACTGGTCGAGGCGGCTGATATCAGGACCGCCGGCCAGCGTGCCCTCTTCGCCCTTCTTCTCGTCGTTCTTGTTCTTGTTCTTGTTCTTTCTTGGCGCCATCTTCGTATGTATGTATGTATGTGTGTGTGTGTGTGTGTGTG